>VDFB02179234.1:113621849-113728891 GCA_007258455.2 Sequoia sempervirens | reverse complement strand
GAAAATAGATATGAGCAATGTAAGAACACCCTCAGCTCCACAAGAATAGAAACCACACTGTAGATAAATGTGGAGAAAAACCATTTCTCCCAGACAACACTGCTTTCACAGTTCACACATTGGTGAACACAACTTTCTCTGCACAACGATCCAAAACTTGAAACTCTAGATATAGCACCTCTAAACACCTCTGATCAACATATCTAAACCACATAAGCAGATCTTCAATACATTTGAAATGTGGAGCAAGAACTAGAACACTACTCTACTACATTGAACACTCTTTACCATATTGTTTCCTTTTTTATTGATTTTTTCTCAAAAATACTTGGAAACCAACTACCACAAACACCAAAACATCATCTATAACACTTCCTTATCACAACCAAACCAACTTCAATAAGGTATTTTGATTAAAATGGTCTAAATCATGTAAAATTGTTGTCAAAAGTATGTTTTAGATCAAACAAAATATGGGCTTTTGTGGGTTTATGTCAAGGGGGATACTTACAAATTTCTGAAAATTTGAAAATTAGGGTTTCGTACACCTGTTTCAGGAAAACCCCTAAAAATGGGACCTTTCCATAATTAGTTGAAAATTATTTTGATAGGATAATTTGACTTCACGATCACATTGGTCAAGTCAAAATCACCAACAATTTTGTTTTACTCTGGTGGGTCTATTTTCATTTTTTAGGAGAAAAGATAGGACCTTTGAGGCCATTAATGGCAGAATGGCCAATACTAGGTGTCGAGATCTAAGCCTAAAAAACTTCAAGGAAGAATCCATGGCAGAAGATGCTCAAAAATATGCTTCGCAATAGAGGGGATTTTCAAAGCTTGAAAAATGCTGAAAATATTTTAAGTTTGTGAGATGTATGCCCTACTACAAGAAAGAAGCTACACAATCAATGCCTTAGCCATTTTTCAAGCACCCCTACGTGCAGCATGGTGAAACTAATTTTCTACAGTGAACGCATTCGCCTCATCGACAATGATGATCAAAACAATCAAGCTACACGGCGAATGTGGAGTGCGAAGAGATGAAAATTTTCAATAAAATGATGAAGCTACATCCAAAAGCACCCCTGTTGGCTAGGGGTGCCCGTGAAGTCAAAAGGTCAAAGGCAATCATCAAGTTTTGCTAAGATAATCATCTCCTTTGTAATTCTGTTGGCTTTCCAATGCATCATCAAGCAAGTTCACTTGATTCATCAATCACCGGAAAATAGATGCGAAGACAGGAGATGTTGAAAGAAAATATCATCAAAAATGGCAATCAAACATGGGAAAAAGTGCCCCTGCAAGCTAGGGGCACCCAAGAATAACTATCCAGATGTTAGTTTTTGAGTAAGCTTATCTCCAAGTGATCTCCCCAGCATCAACTCAGTGTTACAAGGAACCTGTTTTCCAGTCTATGAGACATATCAAACGATGATAGTTGTTGATCATTCGAGCATGCAAAATGGAGGGTAAATTAGTAGACATCAAAGAAAAGCGCCCCTACTAGCTAGAGGCGCCCATCATTTTGAGCCACTTGTTGTGGTTTTCAGCAACTGCTTTCTCCAAGGCATCTGCTCAGTGTCCTTTCAGCTTCACGATCAATCTAGTTTCAAGATCACATGACCTATCAAACACTCACAAACAAAGATCAATCATAAAACGCTAGAAGCAAAGGCAAGTTGAAGGACATGAAGAATTGGCTAAGTGTTAAGAAAAATGCACCTTCCTATAAATAAGCACCCAACTTTTTGGGCAATCAGATGTAGTCTTCAAGTTTTGTAACCTTCAGGAAGTTCTCCATCTTGATCAATCTCAGCAATGACACCATCAGCAGATTCAAAAGATAGATCAAACATCTGACAACGAAGATCAAACTGGGGTTGTTCATGAAAGATTGCAAAGTGAAAATTACAGCACAAAAGGTCAAAGGCGCCCCTATAGGTCAGAAGCACCCAAACTTTTGGGACCTCTTAAACAAATTTTATGACTTGCAAGGCTAGTCATCCTTTTCGAGACTAAACTAGTTACCCATTCCATATTTCAGTACATTCACCAAAATCGTTAGTCATCAGTGATCTCAGAGCAAAGCATTGAAGGTCAAATTGGAGAAATTGAAAAGCATCCAAGAAACTAAGTCTGGTGAAAAATGTACCTTTTTGGGAAAAGGCGCCCAAGAATTTGAGGCATTAGATTCAGGTTTTAAGCTTTGCAGCTCCCAAGCACACCTTTCCAGAGTTGATCCAACTTTGCAGTAGATCTATCAACAAGACTTCAGGATCAGTTGAGCAACCGAAACCAAGGATCAAACAGAGGCACTTTGTCACAGAAAAAGGATAAAAAATCTTCAACTCCTCAACTTGGATGTCTAAAGTCAAAGTAGGCCCAGTTGATTGAAGTTGAGATATTTTGAAGGCCTCTTCATGCCCAAATGTCCCGAAATAGGTGGAGATGATTCTTTTAATTGCCAATCACGAAGGTGATTCCCCCAATCATGATTTGGACGCCCTAAAATATGCTTGCAACTCCAAATTGATATTATCAAAGCTTAGGCGTCCACTCTTCATTATTTCTTGTAGGTTGAAGAGCTCAAACACAAATATTTTCTATCCAACATCATTTGAAGGATCTAACAGAAGCCATTGATAGCGTTCTTCATGTTTTCAAGAACAAGTTGCACAAAGGAACACATTTTCTTGACGATTCAGGGTAGCAGCTTATAACTTCAAGCTTCTCCCCACATATTTCTTCTACCTTCTTACCCTCACATTTCTTCTATTCTTGTCTTATATTTTCTTGCATGTCCAAGGAAACAATATATTTTCATAGATCTGGCCTTATGGGTATGTTCAGCACAACATTGGCCATAAAACCCACGTGCCATAAACCTAGTCTACTAATGGTAGTGGAAAATAATCTCTATGGTTGCTTTGTTAAGTTCACTATAGTCTATGCACACTCTCCACTTTCCATTTTTCTTTGGAACTACAACCAATGGTGAAACCTATTTACTGCTAGAAATGGGATAAATAAATCCCACTCATAGGAGTTTCTCAATTTCAATTTTAACAATATCTTTCAAGGCAAGATTGAGTCTTCGTTGTGGTTGGCGAGTAGGTTGAACATCTTTGGTGTAGATATGATGAGTACATACACTTGAACATATTCCTCTCATATCCGTGTAGTCCCAAGAAAAATCTTTAGATCTATTCACCAGGATATCAAACAATTTTTGTTCTTTTGACTCGGTCAACCACCTCTTAATGTTCAAAGTTTTTCCTAGCAGCAACATAATGGCTTTAAGGCCCTAATGGTTGGATGTGACAGTGTATATTGGTCTTGTTAAAGTCTTCAGGGGACAACTATGATATATGGTTCTATGAAGTCTGGTAATGTCTTCAAAGAAATGGTCCATTTTTGGAATGATATTTTCTAGAGGATAAGGCAATCTCATGAAATTGGTGTTATCGAATTTAGTGTGGTCTATGTTGATGGGTTGTCCTAGGATCTCTTGTATGTCCAACATCTCCTCATCACTTGAATCCATGGTAAGATTTTCCATGTTGTTTTATCCTCCAATTCTTCACCATGTTGTTTGATGACTACCATGGCCAATGAAGCTAAATTTTCTTATATGTTGGGACCTTCTGGTTCATCCACCCATATTTTATTATATTTAGCAGTTTTGGTAGGAGGATACAAGAATAATTATTTGCTGTCAGGACCATGTGAAATGGTCATTCTTCCTTCTCTGTAGTCAATTTTGGTTGCAACAATAGCCAACCATGGTCTTCCTAGAGTTATTGGATAACTGTCTTTGGGTGTAAGGGACTGAATTATTTGAAAGTCCACCGGATATTCCCATCCATCTACTTTAACAAGAACGTTCCCCATAACTCTCTTGGGAATGGCTATGGATTGGTTTTCCATTTGCAAGACTGTAGTTGTGGGGCATAAATTAGTGAGCCCCAACTTTTCCATTACATCAATAGTCATTACATTAATGGTTGTTCCCAGATCCACTAGTGCATTAGGTATTGTTACCTCATTGATTGTTACTGTTATAAGTGGATTACCTGGGTCATCATATTTTTGAGCAATGGTCTTTCCAGCTAAAAATTCAGCTAGATAACCATTTATGTGAACGGTATTTATTCATTTTGGTTTCCTCTCTAGATTTTTGATACACAATTGTTTGATTAGTTGATTTAATTCAGGGATCTCCTTAATTTCTTGTAGCAAAGGAACTTCAATCTACAACTGTTTGATTTCTTGTATCAACGCAGTTTCGGTAGGCGTGGAAATTTCTGGAGTATCTTTCACAATGGTTGGCTTCAAACACTCTGGAAAAGGTGCTTGAGTTTTGTCTTTGGGAGAGGATTCCTTTAGAGAATCAGTTGGAGACTAACCCCCCTCCTACTGAGGTAGGTCAAAAGCTCTAGCTGGAGATGGCACAAAAGTATTGGCTTGGGTTTTAACTAATTTTTTCTCTAAAGACGTGGAAGATGTTTTAGTTGTCTCAGCAAAATATTTAATAGACTCATCCAAGATTTCAACTATGGTCAACTGTGGAAGTGTTTTTCCTGACCTTAACTGTAGGTTTCCACAATGAATAGCATTCAATTCAATCACATTTTCCTATTCTAGAGAATACACCGGAGTATTTTGACTGTTGTTCTTTGGATTAGGAACAGGTTGTGCCAAAAGTGGTGGTTAATTAACTTGCTCATTTTGTTGAGTGTTTTGGGGAGGTGGTAAAAGATTCTGATGTTGATTAGGCATCCTTCTAGGACCAGTATAAAAAAAATTATAAGGTTGATTCCATTGAGGAGCAGGATTCTGAGGATACCACTATTGTTGAGTTTGATTGGGCCATTGAGGATTTCCCCAAGACTAATTTTCCCATTTAGGTGGTCCCCAAGGGTAAGTTCCCCAATTTGGTGGTATTGGTGGAGGAGCTTGAGGCCAAGGTGTTGCCCATTGATTATTATTCCAATTGGGTTGAGGTCTCCAAGCAAGGTTTGAATTTTGGCCATAGGAAAAATTTCCTCTAGGTCTTTGATTTACCAAGTTGATCTCTTCCTCAACTGGATATGTTTTTTTCTTAGAATTCTTGATGGCATTCAAATTATCACACTAGTTAGTGGAATGGCTCTTGTCACAAACTTGAAAAACATAAATTTTATCAACTTTGTCCAAAGGGCATCCCCTTAACAGATGTTTTTTTTGACACCTAGGATAGTAGATGGATAAGGTCTCAAGATTTTGTGTTTTTTCCTGTATTCCATCAAACATTGTACTTAATAGAACAAGAATGTCGGTTTTAAGATTGGCTAGCTCCTCATGCATTTTTCCTATTTCATTGGAACCTTTAAAAAGAGTAGACTTTCGAATACCTCCTCGAGTACAAGAGAAATTCTAGCATAATTCAGTGATATCATCAAGTCCAAGTTGGGACACATCTCCTTTTCCCATTAAATCCAAGCTCCTTCAAGCATCTTCGTCAAGACGTTTGAGAAATATGGTCTTTAGAATCTCTAGACTTATGGCTTCTCCACCACATCATTTAGATAAGAAGATAAACCTATCTAGGTAATCTTCTAGGCTTTCGTCTTCATTTTTCCATAGTTTGAACAACTCTTCTTTCCTATCGCTGACTCTACAGTAACTCTAGTATTTATCCAGAAAGGAAGACTCCACACATTGATGAGTCTTTCAGAGTAGAGGGAAAAAGCTTTAGTTTCTAATTATCAATTTTGTAGTCATATGTCTGACATAAGACTTTGAATTCAAATAGAAATTGGTCAAGGTCTTTAGAAGGCAAACCTCAGAAGGTTGGCAAGAAGGCTAGCGAAATATTTTTCATAGGTGTCTCGTCATCGGAATTGATAGCAATAGGATAAGTGAATGCATGTGGTAGTGGAGGGTTAGCAACATTTCTACAGTCACCCATGATGTTGAAGGGAATTCATTCCTCTTCAAAAATTTGTTCAAATGGGCAAGGCTTTGGGGTTTGCAAAGGAATACACTCCTCTACAACTATGTGTTCTCTTTCTAGGGTATGTGGGAAGGTCTCAAGTTGATCCTACTCAATCAATTCTTTAGTAAATTCTTGATCTAAGACTTCTTCCTCCCTAGTTGTGGTTGGTACATTGTATGGGGGGGGTTTTGGTATGAATCTTCCATGAGGACCCCATTTCCTAACCATGCAAAAAAGGAAGCCTAAGGACTATTTTTTTTCCCAAAAGAGGTATCCAAGGTATCTCCTACTAACACTATAAAAGGAAGCTTCCCTGACAACGACACCAAAAAGTGACAGGTTGTCATTAGGTCCTATCTCTTTAGTTGAAAATGCATCAATTGTATCAATCGGGCAGTGTTCAAAGGCTATATGCAATAGAAGACATCCTGACTATCTCTCTCAGATTTTCTAAGTGTTTGGAATAGTTGGAATGAGACTTTAAACTAAGAGGCCACTAAACTAGAAAGTATGAAATCATTTACCTAGAAAGCTTGAAATAATTAAACTAAAAAGCAGGAAATTATTAATCTAAAAAGCATATCGATTAAACTAGAAAACATGGAGATAATTAAGCTAAAAAGTGTGTAAATTGCTGAAGAGGAAATGCTTCTAAAGAAACTATGAAAAATCTAATTAACAATGGATAACAAACTTAATAATTAACAAAAAACAACTTAACAACTTGAAACTAACAAATGAAAGTAGGTGCTCCCGAACTTTAGACAGTAGAACTTAAAGATTACAAACTCAACTACAACCTACAGGGTTAACCTAATAGAGCTCAATACATGAAAATAAACTTCACTCACGTTTATCATTTATAAAAGGAAAACAACAGGATTAAAAATAAAATACTTATCTATCTAATCTACAGTCCCTCAAGTGGCCAGCTCTCGAGTGCTCCTACGCGTAGCTTAGATCACATAGACTTTGTAATTTCAAGATTACTCCATTCAAAAGTATTTCATTCACAATAATAATAAATCAGAATGAGGGAAAAACTTATTTTATTGAAAGTATAACTCAGAAACATAGTGACACCATAATGATATCTCTTTGTGTTCTTTGCTTTTGATAGTTACATATTTATACAAAAATAGCTAACAAAATCCTATAATTCAGATGGTAAAGATTACCACTAAAAAAGCCTTTAATTGATTCTAACAAACTAATAGACTTAAGTCCACTACATAAAACATTAAAGAGGCTCGGAGTGAGCCATAAAGTCTTTTAACAGAAAATAATAGAAAGCTTCAAAAACTCGATCCACCATGCGTTCCCTAAAATTCTAACGCCTATTCTTTTGGCACTTGTCTTCAACTAAATGAAAGTTCGCATTGAACCACTTAGCTGAACATGATGACCGATTATGCATATTATCCTATACAATACTTAGAAACTAAACCATTATGTCAGTGTGGGTTAGCTTATTTCAATTAATTTTAGAAAATAAAGATTATACAACTTATCCCAAAAAACAAGTAATTATTAATACTAAAGACAATTAATTGGCAAGGTAAAGGTGACTGGAAGATATGAGGAAGGGTATTTAGTTCATTATATTGATGAGGTTATTTTTATCTTATCACCAATCCTGCATGCAAACTCCTTATTGAAATGCATGTCACATCCCTCTGAAGTTCTCTAAAAACCCAAAAGGAATCCATAAACCAAATTGCAAAAATCCAACATGCAAAACCCTGAATTCACAAGAGAAGCCCCCAAACAATTGGAAACCCTAATTTTGCATATGACTGGCCTATGGGAATCCGAGAATGGGCTAATAGTCACTGGAAAGTGTAGTGCTAAAAATGGGGACATTACAATCCGCCCTTCCAAATATTACTTTCCCTCAAGCAATACCACCACAACTCTAAAAAAAATTAAACTAATCTGCACCAAAACTAGTAGGATCTCAGGGTCCCATGTCTGTCTCAAGAAGGACCAACCATGTCAATGTTGCACCACTTTGATCACATAAGTGAAACCCTCGTGCCAAAACTACACTAACCTCCCCTGTAACCCCAAAGTGTTACCATTCGTGTGTTGATATTTATGGCAGCAACGATAATCTCTTCCAACCCAAATCATGCATAGAAGACAATTAAATTATAGGCTTTGGCTATTTAATTGATGGATGTGATTTCATGATATGATGTTTCTTTTATTAAAAGATGATTAATATTTATTTATTGTGAAAAGGCACAATTTTCTTGGAGGCACGATTTTCTATGAAGGTCGACTTCTTGTTTGTAAAAGTCATATCTCTTGGATGAGGCCAACATGTTCATTTTGGAGAGTCGCGTCTCTCCCTTCACATTTTATTTATACTCCTTGCTTACAACCCATTCTATCATCCATTCAGTTCATTGTTCATCATAAGTTTAAGCCTTATCTAGTGCGAGTTATTCTTAAGTGCAGATCGACTTTATTGGTGACCTAGTGAATTACATATGAGTTGTTCTTGTGATAGCATCAGTTTTGTGGTGCACTCTATTGGCCTCATTATCGGCCTTCATTGTAAAGGAGTTTCTCTTTGTGATTCAATATATAAGTGATATATTTTTGTTGGGTTTTCTCCCTCAAGAGGAGGGTTTTCCCAGGGTATCAGCTGTGTTATTGTGTTTGATTTTTTGAATTATTTATGTGCATTAAATATGATCATAAAACTAACATGGTATCAGAGTGGGTTTGAAGAAGATCGTGATTAGATTTGTTATTGCAACAATACTCTCTATTCTCTTTTTCATATCTTTGTCTATCTCTATTTTAGTCAAGATGGTGAACGGTCTTAAAATTGAGGATAGACTCGAGGGAGCATCCAACTACACATCATGGAGGTTCAGAATCATTCTCACTTTGGAAGAGAATGAGTTGGCTGAGTTTGTGGAGACCAAAGTTCCTGAACTAGAGGAGGAAGAAGAGAAGTTGCAATGGAGGAAGAAAGACATCAAGGCAAAGAAGATGTTGGTTGATTCCGTTAAAGATCATATTGTTCCAATTGTCTCCAAGTTGAAAATGACAAGGGACATGTTCAAAAAATTGGAGGAGATGTACGAAATCAACAACACCAGTTAGGAACTTGCACTAAAGCAACAACTACACCATGTGAAGATGGCGAAAGGAGAAACAATGATTGCCTATTTCATGAGGATTTTGGAATTGAGAGATCAACTCTCTACAATTGGTCATGTGATTGATGATAAGGACTTGACCATTGTTTCTCTCAATGTTCTTCCTTTATCATGGGATTCCTACATTCAAGGAATCAGTGCAAGATCCAAACTTCCTAAGTTTGATCATTTGAGGGCTGACTGCATTCAAGAGGAGTCAAGGTTGATGGCTAGATGTGTTGGTCAAAGTTCAACTAATGAAGATATTCATGTTCTCGCCTCTCACTCTTTGAAGAAGAAAGGATTCTTCAAGAGGAATCGAGATAAAGGAAATGATGGTGCTCCCGCATTCAAGAAGAATAGATACTTATCCAAAGTACAATGCTTTAGATGTGACAATAATGGTCACTCTTCCAAGCATTTTCCATCCAGGCCTAAGCAATAGGCCACCATTGCAGATGTTGATGATGCCTCTCCTTAGAAGGACTCTTGTGAATACTTGTTCTATTTGGCATTGTCAAGCAATGTACCTACAAACACCAACACTTGGTTGATCGACAATGGTGCTTCTCGACACATCACTAGTTTTAAGGAGCATTTATCAAGCTTGGTGGAGAGAGATTCTACTAAAAAATTCATTATTGGAGATGATGCTAGTTACTCGGTGAAAGGGATTGGGACCTCTACTCTCCATTTGGATTCTAACATTACACTATAGTTATGTGATGTTCTTTATGTTCCAGGAATCAAGTGTAATATTATCTCCATTTTAGCTTTAGAAGATAAAGGATATCAAGTTGCCTTCTCCAAAAGAAAGTACTTGTGTGGACGAAGAATTCCAAATTCAAGACTGCTCAAGTAATTGGTGTTAGACATGAGAGCCTCTATAGGCTATGCACTCATCCACTTTAGGTATTAGTTCATGATTCTTCAAACATGTGTGATCTTTGGCATCAAAGATTGGCTCATCTTCACTTCCGAGCTCTACCTATCATGGATAAGATGGTTACGGGCCTTCCAAAATTCAACCAGGAGCATGAAGGTACTTGCAAAGGCTGTGCAATGGGTAAGAATACAAAAGTTCCATTTCATAGTAGAGAGTAAATCTAAATGTATTCTAGATCTCATTCATTCCGATTTATGTGGTCCAATGTATGTTCCTTCTTCGAGTGGTTTTTTGTATTACATTGTTTTTATTGATGACTGCTCTAGAAAGAATTGGATTTATTTTTTGAAAACTAAAGAGTCTGAGGAAGTGTTAGAAAGGTTCAAAGAGTTCAAAGCTCAGGTAGAAAACCTTTCTGGGAAAAGAATCAAAGTCCTAAGATCTAATAATGGGGGAGAATACACTTTTGGCAGCTTTTAGAATTTTTGTGTTGAAGCTGGGATTAAGAGGGAATTTTGTGTTCCCTATAATCCTCAATAGAACGGTGTTGTTGAGAGAATGAATAGATCAGTTGTAGAAGCAGCAAAATCCCTGATCCATGCTCAGGATCTGCAAACCTTCCTATGGGCAGAAGCTTCTAGGACTATAGTGTATGTTTAGAATAGAAGTCCTCACAAAATCTTGGAGAACATGACTCTTGAAGAATCCTTTACTGGAAAGAAGCCAGAGGTGAGTCATTTAAGGATCTTTGGATGTCCAATTTATGTTCATATTCCAAATGAAAAGAGAACAAAGTTGGAGCCTTTTGGAAATAAGGGAATATTCATGGGCTACAGTGAGACATCAAAAGCCTACAGGATATGCATTCCAAGTCAGAAGTTGATCAAGATTAGTAGGGATGTCACATTTGAGGAAGATGTTGCATTTAGGAGATTCAAGGGTACTCATATGGAGATTGATAATGAAGAGTCTCCTTAGGATATGGAAGTTGACCATACTCCTAATATTCAGGGGGAGACTTCAGATCCAAAGAAAGATATTGATCCAGTTGAGCCCTTGGAACCTACTGATGGGCCTACCGATATTGTGATTGGGAGAAAAAGAACTCTTTGGGCTAGACAAACAATGCAAGAGGCAGAAAGGTTTGCAACTCCAAGAGGAACCTTCAGAGAAAGCAAGAGACCTCACAAGTTCTCTAGATATGTTTCTTTGATGAGTCAGATTATTGAATCTGAGCCTTCCAGTGTTGACGAAGCTTCTAGTCAACAAGTTTGGAAAGATGCTATGTCAGAGGAGTATCAGTCAATTCTCAAGAATGATGTTTGGGACATCGTTCCTAGACCCAAATGCAAATCTGTGGTATCTTCAAAATGGCTCTTCAAGATCAAGCATGCAGCTAATGGGAGCATTGAGAAGTACAAGGAAAGATTCGTGGCTAGAGGGTTCTCACAAAAAGAGGGAGTTGAATATGAAGAAACATTTTCTCTTGTTGCTCACTACACTTCTGTCAGAACCATTATTGCCATTGTTGCATCTAGAGGATGGAAGATTCATCAGATGGATGTGAAGACAGCTTTTCAGAATGGTGTGATTGAGGAAGAAGTTTATATCTAGCAACCTGATGGATTCGAGGTACATGGGAAGGAGTCTCATGTTTGTAGGCTGAAGAAGGCCTTGTATGGTCTTAAGTAGGCTCCTCATGCATGGTACGAAAGGATTGATCATTACTTGTCAAGCTTGGGTTTCTCTAAGAATGATGCAGATTCAAATCTGTATTTTAAGGTAATTGATGGTGAAGCATTGATTTTGGTTTTGTATGTTGATGATTTAATCCTTAATGGAGAAGATCACCTCATTCTCAAATGTAAGAAGGAGTTGGCTTCTAATTTTGAGATGAAGGACCTTGGGCTCATGCATTACTTCCTTGGCTTAGAAGTTTGGTAGAAACCAGATGCGATGATTCTAAGTCAAGGAAAGTATACTATTGATATACTTAAAAGGTTTGGTATGATGATTGCAAATCCATGTCTACACCTATGGAGACCAACCTACATAAGTTAAAAGAGGTTGCATCTAGTTTAGATTTGGTGGATCCTACGATGTACAGGTAGTTAATTGGGTCCTTGATGTATCTAGTTAACACTAGACCAAATATTTGTTATACTATGAGTGCTCTTAGTCAGTTTATGTGTGAACCAAGACAGATACATCTTGTTGCAGAAAAAATATCCTGAGATACTTGTGTGGCACAGTTGGATATGGGTTGAGATATTCTTCAAATGTGGACTTGGAGCTGCATGGTTATACTGATTCTGATTGGGCAAGGAGTATCACTGATCGGAAGAGCACCTCTAGATGTTTCTTCAGTTTGGGATCTACTATGATATCCTGGTGCAGCAAGAAGCAGTCATCTGTAGCATTGAGTACTGCAAAGGCAGAGTACATTACAGCTTGTGTGGCAGCTCGGGAAGCAGTGTGGCTTCATAAGCTCCTTGCAGGATTGTTTGGAAAATCAATGAAGCCTACTATCATTCATTGTGATAACCAAAGATGTGTGAAGCTTTCTATCAATCATGTGTTTCATGACAGAACCAAGCATGTTGAGATCAAATACCATTATATCAGAGATATGGTATTGAGGAAACCTATATAGTTGAGGTATATCAGCATTGATGAGAAGACGACAAACATTCTCACCAAGCCTCTCTCCAGGATAAAGTTTGTGTACTTTCAAGATAAGATTGGTATGGTGTAGAATATACCCTTAACTAAGAAGGAGTCTCAGTATCAGTGATTCTCTTTAATGAGTTCTTCTCTGTGAGAGAAGTTTGAGGTGAAATCCCTTGTTAATGAGTTCTTCTCTATGAGAGAAGTTTGAGATGAAATCTCTTGATTCCACCCTCTGGGAGAGCCATGGTGGATGTCATGTGTGTGACTCCATGACAGCATCACGTGAGAGAGTCTGTGATGATTTTTTGTAGTTGTGTTTCACCCTCTGAGAGAGCCATGGTGAAATTCATGTTGAGGTGACAACATCACGCAAGTGATGAACACTTGTACATACCATACATGGTTGTAGCCATTATGGTTGATATCATGTTGAGGTGATATTTGATATCACGATGAGGTGATATCCTTCTTTTCCACATATGGTTGTAGCCATTGTGGCAAACATCACTGTGAGGTGATATGTCTTGTGCAGCTGGAAGTATCTTCCCTAGCTAAGAGGGAGTGTTGATGTTTAGGGCAGCAATGGTAATCTTTTCCAGCCCAGATCACGAATAGTAGAAAATTAAATTATAGCCTTCGGCTATTTAATTGATGGATGCGATTTCATGATATGATGCGTCTTTTATTAAAAGATGATTAATATTTATTTATTGTGAAAAGGCACGATTTTCTATGAAGGTTGAATTCTTGTTTGTAAAATTCATATCTCTTGGATGAGGCTGACATGTTCATTTTGGAGAGTCACGTCTCTCCCTTCACATTGTATTTATACTCCTCGCTTACAACCCATTCTATCATCCATTCAGTTCATTGTCCATCATAAGTTTGAGCCTTATCTAGTGCGAGTTATTCTTAAGTGCAAATCAAATTTATTGGTGGCCTAGTGAATTACATCTTATTTTTTCTTGTGATAGCATCATTTTTGTGGTGCACTCTATTGGCCTCATTATCGGCCTTCATTGTAAAGGAGTTTCTCTTTGTGATTCAATATATAAGTGATATATTGTTGTTGGGTTTTTCTCCCTCAAGAGGAGGGTTTTCCCAGGGTATCAACTGTGTTATTGTGTCTGATTTTTTGAATTATTTTTGTGCATTAAATCTTATCATAAAACTAAAATCATGAAACTCAAGCTTAAGAAACTGGAGGGATTGAAATCAATACCATACAACATCTAATTCCCAAAAGACTCTGAGTAATCAATACCAACAATTCCATGTTCTATCACCAACTTGGGAAATAGGAAAGATAATCTACTCAACTCAAAATCTAGCTCCTCAACATATATCCATATGGTATCTGGTAGAGCCTTGACTACAAATGTGACTTCCCCAAAGCTTATTGCAAAGAGGAAAGTAATTCTTTGCAAGAGCTCAACAAACTCATCCTCATAAGTCCACATGGATCTACTATGCCTCCTCTAAATTATTCTAATACAATCATGAAGACTTCTGAAAACTCTTACAGTTCCCACTCCAAGTGCTTCAGAATGATGAACCAAAACAAGCAGAGGTTCTCTGCCCCAATCATAAGTACAAAAGAGTGTACAGGAAATGCCTCTAGTTGGAGCTTGAATGCTTCCGAAAAAACAAATATTGATTTCCCTAACACAACATACCTCTCATCTGAGACCATAAACCAATCCTTCCAAGAGACTGTGAAGTCTGAAAAAGAGTACACCAGCTGCCCACCACGTCTGAAATGATTGACTTGAGATCTAATTTTAGGAAATTCAGCATCCAAGAAGATGAAACATTGCTGCAACATTGGAAATTGTCATCCAAAATAACACATCTGCTCACACCCAAGGCTGGAATCATCCTCTCTAGTGAATCCAACTCCACTAGTTGATGAGCAAAATGAACTATCAAAAGGTTGGTAAAGAAGGGGACAACACCAAAAAATATGATAATTTGACCCTTATCCCTCCAAAGATCCTTCTTTCCACATGTAATAAGCCCCATCAACCCACGTTGAGGATCCCAGCATGGATACCCAACCGAAAGTGATCTCCAACACACTAGAAAGAATACTCAACACATCCCCAAGTGTCGATAACAACCAAGTGCATACTCAGGAAATTGGTGCCTCCTCTAGTGAACCCCTAAAGCCTAACCAGGAAAGCTTCAACAACATTGGAGCATGGAATAATTTTTGTCTTCAAATCCAACTCCAAAAATGGACTAGTATGAGCCAAAACATCACTCCACCCAAGGGATGGATTGTCAAGAAAGTAATCAATTTGTTTTAGTCATTCTTTCTCCAATACTTCAAGAGTAACATGTCTAAATTCTTCACTCCTTGCCACTGTCATGAAATTACCAGCAGCTACCAAGACTTTTTTTGTTAACACCTTGATGTCTAAATCGTGGAAGTCACTATGATTCAACACTTCCCAAGTGAAGACTACATCCTCAATCCCACTTAAGCATTCTTGATCAAACAATCTTCTAGGAAGATTATCAATTGCAAGGAGTGAATCTCCCTCATGATTTGCTTTCCAATCATCAATAAGCTGAAATCCACATTTTTTATTGTGTTTGGAAACTTCATCAAGATCCCATTTCATGCTATTGTCACTTTATGCTTCATCTTCCATCTTAAAGAGGGGATTATCATAAGTTACCTTGGCACTTACTTCAAAGAGAGGGTTATCCATGATATGAAAATATTTTCCTTTCTCACGTTCAAGCCCAACTTGCTCGTCCAAATCTACACATGCAACTCCTAATTTTCTTGGAAAATTCCCTAAGTCAAACTCTTCTTGTAGACTATCAAGCTCTTCAATTACCTGTTTGATTTCTTCAACTCTTCATTCATTCTCTTGTTCTTTGAAAATTTTGAAATCAGCTAGCTGCTCTTCTACCTCCATTAATGCCACTTGAGTGTTTTCTAACATATCTTTTGTTGACTCAAGCTCAAGAATAAGCTCATCAAAATTTCTCTCCTTTCCTTGGAAAGCATCAATGGTCTTCTTTGCAAATTCAAAGGAATAATCTCAATCTCTAATCAAATGTAAATATTCTGATTTCATAGTCTCCAAAGAATCTTTAACAAGTTGCAACTTAGGGAGAGTGACTCCATCCCTAACTCCATCTCATTTCTCCTCAATCTAAACCTTCCATAAGAGTTCTTCAATCAAACTATGTGTATGGTCAAATCTGGATAGAGCTTGAACTTCATCTTCAATGGATACCATGAATTGATCTTTCCATCCATAAGTATGCAAAGGTGGTGTACTGTTGTTAGGCTGCAAGAAAAAAATAGAACTCTATTTCTTATCATTGATGCCAGCCTCATAGCTGCTCCAAGACTCTTGTCTTTCACCACCAACAAGTTGAAGATACTCAGTATCATAAATAGGATTAGACTCCACTATTTCTTTGGGCCTTTGCTTACAATCAAAATTACCATCCCTATTTCCAACAATCCCTTTGTTGTCCCTAGTCTCACACCCCACACCATCCATGTGATGATATTACTCAACACCAAGATGATGATCAGCTCCATGCACTAATAAAGCTGATTTTTGCTCAAGAACACCATCGAACTCTTCAATATCAAGAGACTTATAGACTTTTAAATTTGCTTCTACCTCACTATCACTTTGATCAAATGAGAAGGCATCCCCAAATTTGATCAATGAATCATCAGTGATCGTTGTTCTGAAAGCTTCAGTAGCAAAATTCTCTTCCTTAGGGGCGGAAACCATCTCAAGGGGGTCATCACAAGGCTTTTCCAAGAAAGCTCCTTCATCAAAGACACCTTCTCCTCCAATGGCCACCTCATAGCTTGCAATGGAATCTGAATTTTGAGCTTCATTCGAATCAAAGGGAAACTCATCCCACACAGGTTCTTTGTCTTCCTTAGGTGCCATCACACTCAGATCTCAAATGCTAAGGGGCTGATTGTTCTTATCAAGTGGAAATTACTCTTCGTACCCCTCTTGGAGTGTTGACTCCTGGAATAAGTCACTATGATCAAAAACTATGGTAGCCCCCAACTCACAATCAAGATTACTATCATTGGAATTTTGATAATGCTCTCCAGTAGGTGTTGTTTGGAAATTTTTAGTAGCTCCAAACTCAACATTAATGGCTGCAACCTTCTCAAAGAGATCATTCTATAGCTTTCTCATACAAGCTTCTTCTCCAATGGCAAACTCATAACTTATTTTATGTTTTGATTTTTGAACAACCTCTTAATTATCACAAACATCATCACTATGGCAATGGTCATAAGATGACTCATTGGCACCACCAATGTTTCCCTCAACATGTTCCTCATTAGTGAACTCATTAGTCTCAAAAACATCATTGAATGAACCCGAATCAGGATGCAAGACTGTTGTTTTGTTATTTTCACCAAACCAATCTTCATTGTCTCTAATCACATGCAAGTCTAAGGGAATATTTTAGGGCTCTTCCACACACTCTTCAAATTTCAAAGTATCCTCTTCAAACCCATGGTCATTTTGATCTGTCATGTGCACCTTGCTTGTGCCATCTCCCAAACTTGTTGACTGATTTTTCTCTGCAATGTGCTTACTTGTGGGCTGCAACCCACAAACAGGAACCTCTTCTTCCTTCCTTGACCCTTCAACCATGGAATGTTTTGCTTCCTTTTTAATCTTTTTCTTGATGTAGTTGACCATAGCCCATTTTCTAGGTTTCAAAACCACCACACAATTTAAGAAAGAGTCAAAATAAACAACGTTCTTAAACTCATCTATCATGTTCCAATATTCATCATGGAGAATGGAAGCCTCATGTTCACATTGCCTCTTGAATTTTTCAACATAGCTACTGAACTCCATTGTGGCAACTCAAATTTCTTTTTTTTCTCCCAATAGGATGGCAGGAACTTTGGCACTGATACCACTGTAACATACACCCCCGTCTTTTTTTTTTGAAACCCCTGTTTGTTGGTTGCTTGCTCAATGATGTTTGTATTTTTCTTTCAATGTATTTTTTCAAATGTATATAACATAAAGAGAAGATTGCAATGAAGAAAAAACACAAGATACTAAGCCTTTCAATAGAGATTGAAACAAACAACATAAGAAATCATTTTCTATTTTATATCAGAATATTACAATGTATTTATCAGACTTGGTAAAGCTTGTAACATCAACAAAGTAGCTCAAACAATGGACATCAATCAACTTCAAGCCTATGGAAAACAATCTCCACTCTCACCAACGTCCAACCCTCAAAAGCAATCCAAAACATTAATCAATAGGAAGAAACACCTTGCTGGCCATTAAGCTGGGGTTTTGGTAGCAACTAGGGTGTCCTCCTTGAGAGGGTCGATCCTCTAATAATTTCAAAACTCAACCAAAAAATGCAAACCAATACTCTTTGAAATCAACATGAGATAGGTTTTCAATGAATCAATACCCAAAATGATTTCTTCATCCACCTCAGAGTTATGATCAAAAAATCAGGTTCAAGTCCATGTTTTGAAGCACCCAAAAACTAAATTAAAACACACCAAAATCTTCAAAAGCCACACCAAACTGAAAGCAATCAACCCACACCAAAAACTCATCAAAAATACTAATAAATCTTATGTTTTTATCACCCAAATCGAACTTTGTGAAGCATTGTATGATCCCTACTATAGAATCACTCTCTATCTGATTAGGAGGATAATTAACCACCGAAACCAGCCCAAATGAAGAGGGTTTTCGTCCTCAGTTCGCATCCCAAGCACTCTAGAAGAAATCTAGCAGCATTTTGTTATGTTGTCAAAGCCAAGATATCAAAATGAGAGCCAAAATGGAGTTAAATAGAACTAGGGCGATGGACTTCAAAGTTTTCTCCATTTCCTTCTAAAACCCACACCTTTCTCCTCTTTTGAAATATTAAACATTTTAAAATATATCGCTCCCTTTCCTAGGGGTCCACTTCATGGAGATATAATATTAATAATTCTTTTAAAACAACTAAGGTTGTTTTACTAGGCTCAAGGTACCTTTTCAAATGACCACACACCCCTCAACTTAAGTTTATAATATAACATTATAAAACAACTTAAGTGACTAAAATAAACAAATATCAAATACTGCAACCTTAGGCTCTCTGAAAAATCAACTGAGAAATAATATTGTTGTGAACATACTACCCTAGGACCATCTCCCCCAAAAATGACTTAATATAAATAGCACTACTAAAAATAGTAAGTGCATACCAAATGCCAAAATTGAGTGAAACTGAAGACCACTGAAGAACAATGTGACCAAATGAAGATCTAGCAACATCATAAACCAACCATTGCTATAAATAGAAACCCCTCCGGAAAACCCAACACTAAACTGCTAAAAATAGAACTTACTATAAATAGAATACTTCTAAAAATAGTAAGTGGCTCCAAACTCAGTTAGAGCACAAAACCGAGTAGCCATCCCAAATTACTAAAAATAGTAAGTCCAGAAAGGGTTGTCAGATGCAGATCCATGTCATATCACTGCAAAGCTCTCTAAAAACCAAAAAAGAATCCAAAAACCAATCCTACATGCAAACTCCTGATTGAAATGCATGCCACATCCCTGAAATGCATGTCACATCCCTCTAAAGCTCTCTGAAAACCCATAAGGAATCCATAAACCAAACTGCAAAACTCCAACATGCAAACCCCTAAATTCAAAAAAGAAGCCTCCAAACAGATGGAAACTCTAATTTTGAATATGACTGGCCTACAGGCATCCGGGAATGGGCTAACAGTCACTGAAAATCATAGTGCTAAAAATGGGGACATTACAGATGAAGCTTAACTCTAGTAAAAACAACAAACATTCGACAAATTTGAAGAAGGTAAGACACTAAAAACCTGACACTAAAAGTGTCACAAAGCGTCCTAAAATAGCGAATGGGTCCTTGTACAAAACTTTTCCTCAATTTTTGGGAGCTTGTAGTGATGGATATGAGATACCTTTTCCCACAGCTTTCACTACAAAAATGTCGGAAACAAATCTGGGATCTGAGTTTCCGTGGCCTTGACAACTTTATTTTTGTGACAACTTTTGCAATTTTGCACTTTGGAGATCTTTAATTCCAATCCTTTCTTTACCTATGAACCTACACGTACACAAAAAGATGGATTTTTTTTTTGTTTTTTGTCAATAGTGGTTTTCTTTAGTCAAACCTTGTTTTAGTAATTGAACCTTGAAATGAAATGAAACATGAATGGAAGGAATGATGAATGAACAATGCTATGTTGCAACTCACCAAACCTTTGAATGAAAACCCTTAGAGGATTGAAGTCTAACACATCTCTCCAAGGTCTTGATCTTGCATGAATGGCTTGATTGGGTGCTTGATTTGATAGCTTGATTCTTGACTTTAATGCTTGAGACCTACATCACAATGTTAGCTCCAAAAACATGCATGAACACACATAAACTTTGATATCATGATATGATCTTGAAATGTTGTAGATGATTGATAAATCTACTCTTCAATGCTCTTGACAATAATATTTTCTCTTGTGAAAGTTTCCCTCCTGCTTCTAATGTTGAATTGATAAAATAACTATGTATTTATCGATAATTTTCTAATTTCTCGACAATTAAAATTCAAAAGCCAACAATTGTAACTTGAATTGGGATCATAAAAATATCATCAAAAACATATTTTAAATTGGGTTTTGGAATCTAAAGGGGACAGCGAATGGGTCCTAGGACCAAAATACAGGACACACAATTTTCAAGGCAATTTAATTGATGTTTGCAATTGTTTAATACAAGTTTCCCTTTCAAAAAATGGGATTAATTAGGCATTTAAATGCATAATTGGGCCAATTAGAGGCTTAAGTAAGTCCAATTTATCAAGGGACCCAAACATAGTGTGAAAATGTAAAGGTGTACATTTTTATACACTACATTTAGCCCCCATTTTGGTGAGAGGATGGGCCTTACATTCAAACTCACACTAAAGTAGACAAATATACGTCAAGAGGGGTCCAAGTGCACAAATGTTGATGGGATAGGATGACAAAGATCAAGGAGGTGGCCAAGCCCCTAGGATCAATATCCCATGGAAAACAAACATAAGCACAAAGGGACACGCATGAATGTATGATATGAAGCAGCAAGGCAAGATACACAAACATACAATGTCAAAATTAATGCAAGGAGAAAAGAAAGATGGACCAACAAGTTGCATTATGCCACATCCATAAAATACGCTCATAAGAAAGTAAAATCAATTATGAACACATGGCCCCACAGGAAAACAAGTTGTGTTATGCTCAGTGGCCATGAAAAATATGCTTACAAGGACTAGTGAAACCCGGTGTCCACTAGGTGAGCCCCCAAGACAAGTGGCGATGGGAAAGTCATGCCAAGTCTAGAGGCTCCCATACATCAACCATACCAAAATTTATACTCCCTAATAACTTTGGTAAGGCACCACAACATGATCAATATGCTATGCTAATGCTACACTAAATTCAACTTCCATGAACAAAGTGAAGCAAGAAACTCAACTCAAGGGGTGCAAGACAAAACTCGCCTCAAGGGGTGCAAATAATAATGCCAAAATGAAATTGTGCCAATGTACTGATCACACTTCCTAGGAGATGTACGATATCATCAGTAAGAAGGGACATGCAAACAATGAATGGGGGACAATATTCCCCCCACTTAAAATGGCAACATACTTGCTATCTTGGTATTTTAAGTAGAGAAAGAGAGGATCCTTGGGAAGAATGCACACCTCCCAAAACTAGTTATTCTTGCCCCCCAATCATAGAGACAAAGACAACCACCAATAACTATCATGTTGCTGCCAAGAGAAATATGGTTGCACCTAATATTGTATCACCATGAATGGCAATGAGCAAGACACATAAAGCTACCAATGCCACATAGTGATGAGCAACATGATAGGGTGAAAATCATTATCAATTAGAGGAAATAGGTGCATCAACACAAGGAAGAGCACTACAATCCTTAAGATGTTGAATTTTATTACTCAAAGCCTTACATTCATTAGTTGACTGACCATGTACTCAATAATATGCACAAAATAAAGCCTTGTTTTAAAATTTATTTCATGTTCTTGGAGGGAGAGATATCAAAAAATATTGGAGAAGCTTCAACAAGTTACTCTCTTCATCAATAGTAGAAGATGTTCCTTTCTTTTGTGACAAATGTATTTCTTGCTTAGTACGCGGTGTCATAAATACACAAGACTCTTTAGATTGTGAGATTTTGTACTCTCTCGTAAAGGAGGGTGTAAAATCTAATGAACCCCAGTCATTACTAATACATGTGTTTAAATATGTCCTAGAAGTGTTTTGCATGATGACATTGATATTAAGTGAAGGTTTCTTTAATGCTTTCAATTATTTTGAAGGACAATAACCAAGACCACTAGTTGTTTCTTGTGTGTTAGTCTCTATAGGGACATGAATACCTTGTTCTCTAGTGCCACATCCTTTTCCACTATAACCAAGTAGCTCCAAAAGCTCATAGCCTCTTCCATAAAAATTTTCCATTTCTTTTGGATTTGGTGGTTTCTCATGTTCACACTGTTCATATGTGGATGCATAACTTGTGTTTTCTTCTTCTTTGCTAAAAGTTGTGGACTCACATGCTTTTGATGACTCAACTTGTGTGGATATTATGTATTTTTATTTCTATTTTCCTTGTTTGTGTGTAATTTTTTATTCTCCCATGAATGTAGGTGTAAAATCTAATGAACCCCAAGCATCATCCAATAGCTTTGTGACTTTTTCAATATTGTTCTCTTTTTGTTCCTCCTGCATGGGCTCTACTTTTGAAGTTGGTATCAATGTTTTCAAAGGAATTTCCTTGTCTTTCTCAGTGTGTAAACAACTTTCTGGTTTAGGGTCATCCTTGATTTTGTAAACCTTGTTGTTGTAAGCATATTTCACTAGATGATGTAATGTTGAAGGCACTGCATTCATTGCATGAATCCAAGGTCTTCCTAAGAGAAGATTATATGAAAGATTATTGGGCGTGACATGGATAGGAGTTTGCAATGTAACTTTGTCAACTCTCATAGGTAACATTATGACACCAAGAGGTTGCTTTCCCACATTATCAAAACCACGTATAGATAGAGTTTGGTTGAATTTGGCTTTTGTCCACTCCAATCTTATCTAGAAGGTTTACACTACAAAGATTAAGCGTTGAACCATTATCAATGAGAGTTATTTTTATTCCACGTCTATTAATTTTAGCCACTATCATCAAAGCCTCATTTTGTTTTTGCACTTCTAATGGAGGTAACTCATCTTGATGTAATGTAATGTCTAAGTCGACCAAGTTCATACCTTGAATTAGGGCTGCTACATCATTTGGTTGCATACTAGGAGGGATAACAACTTGTTGTAAATCATTTTGAACAAGCTACCCAAGGATGCCTCCCCAGGTCTAAATCCCCCCTTCCCTATCCCAGAAACGCCCCAGGGATAGGGGATGGCCATAGGACAGCAACAGTATACTATGTTTAATATCACATGCATATTCATAATGAATTTTGAATTTTGAATGCATATTGAGTATTGAAAATGAATTCTTAACACAAATGTTATATGCTAAGTTTCTATAATGTATATATGCATGCTTTATCCATTTTTTCATATGAATATTTAAAGTTTCCCTATATATTTTAATTTTTTCTATATTTTATATAGTCGTCCCCACGCCGTCCCCAAATTTGGCTTGAAAAATCAGAAACTTGGGGACTCATCCTGTCGCCCCCTGTCATCCCTGTCCTGAAAACTTGGGGTAACATGGATTTTGAAGCATTCTATGGTAATTAGGTGAAGCTTGAATCAAATCCCACAATGATATCTTAGTAGGAGTGCTACAAAGTTGTTCTACAAGATCATACTTCTTTCCACTATGAAAAGGCAAACGAGGAGCACTAGGCAAGATAGGTTGAGGAAGTGGTAATGAAGTAGGTATTGTTTGTGGTTGCCTATTGTTCCTTGTGTTGTATGTATAAGCAACAATATTATAACTCGGTTCCTGCAAAACATTGTTACTAGTGAGTTGCCTTGCAAAATTTATGATAGCTCCTAGAGGTTGTGGTTGGTGTTGTGGTGGTCCTATGATAAGATGTGGCTTAGGAGATGACTTGGGAGGTCCAATAATTAAAGGACTCTTAGGAGGTCTATTGATTAGAGGATTCATAGCCTCTTAGGAGGTCCAATAATTAGAGGACTCTTAGAAGGTTTAATAATCAAGGGAGATCTAATGTTTAGAACCTCAACAAACTTATCCTTATTTTGTTGATCTTTTAGCGAAGGGGAGCCTAATTTCACCTTATCTTCATCTAAGGAAACTGTATTACTATTGTTTGAAGGACATGTATCAATACTATCATCCTCTTGCACCATGATATCTTCCCTAGCAGGATAGTTTTTAGGAGAGGAGAAAACAATATTTAATTGACATTCAATGGTTGGATCTTTTAAGATAACTTCATCACAAGTAGGGTAGGCATGTAGAGAAGAATAACTACATTTTATTGCTTACCAATGACTATGTCCTTTTGCTCAACAATATCTTCCAAATTGGGAGAAGCATTAGGTGAGGGAGAAACAAGATTCTCATGACTCTCAATGAGTGGGTCTTCTAACACCAAAATATCTTCACAAATAGGAGAGGTATTAGGAGAAGAATAAATATGATTGTCATGGTTATCTATGATTACATCCCCTTGTCCAATAATGTCTTCCCAAGTAGGAGAGGTAGGGGAAGAGAAAAAATAGGATTTTCATGGCTCTCAATGATTGGATCTTTTAACACCAAAAATACTCTTCACAAATAGGAGATATATTGGGAGAAGAACAAATGTGATTGTCATGATTGTCCACAATTGCATCCTCTTTCACTAAAGCATTCTCACAAGTGGGAGCGATGTTGGGAGATGAGTAGGTAAAGTGATGTTAAGAAATGTGTCAATGATCTCATTTTCTTGCACCATAATGTTTTCCCAAGTGGGTGGGGTAAGGGGAGAGGGACAAACAAGATTCTCATGACACTCAATGATTGTATCTCCTTTCACCAAGATACCTTTGTTACAAGTAGGAGAGGTATCGGGAGAAGAACAACTATGATTGTCATGATTGTCTATGCTTGTGTCCTCTTGTTTTGTTACATTCTTACAAATCTGATAGATATTAGGAGGGTAACTAACATTCTTTTCAAAGATTTTATTTTGTTTTCCTAGATTATGCTCATGAGTAGGAAAAATAGAATCATACAAGCCATGTGATACTCTATGAAAACCAAATGTTTGAAAAGGAAACATACTTTTATGAGAACTAATCTATCCAAAATATGCAATGCTTCAGAAAATGAACATAATTGTCCTAAAAATTTGATGATTTTAAATACTGAAATAAATTTGGAATGATTTAAAATGGTTAGACTAAATGGATGATTAGACCTAATGCATAAAACAAAAATTCCCAAAAATTGATAGACTGAAACAGTGGTTTACTAGCAGATCTGGGAAGTGCATAGGACCACAAAAATTCCCAAAAAATATGGTTTTGATAGGCCCTCAAGGACTCATTCTCCCAAGGGCGAATGGGTCCTTGTACAAGGTTTTTAAAAATGAAAAATGCAATTTCTAGGTTATTATATGTGTTCCTTATTCCAGGTTGCAAGTTGTGGTTTCTATAGTAGATTTTTCCAGATTTAGGTGTCCTAATGCAAATGAAATTAGTGATAAATGATGAACAAAGTGACACTTTTTGAGATGCAATTTTGACTAAGTTTTCTAATGTGAATGACTGAAAGTACACTAATATGCAAGTACTATGCAAAATTAATGTAATATGCATGCAATTTTTTTTATTTTTCAGATTTGAAACAATAAAAAAATGAAAATTTAAAACCTTAAGTGAGATGCAAACTAATGCAAATCCTAGATCTAGGGTTTGAATGAACTCCAAATCAGAAAATTTATAGTGCAAGAATGTCGGGTTTACCAAATGAAATGAAAAATAGAAAAATGGGTTCATCATTAAAATGAGGGTTCACCAATAATTTACTAAAAATAGAACGGGAAAAATGGGGTGTAATGAACCTATATTTCTCCTATTTCATTAGGAAATGAGATCCCCCAATAGTAGGATTGACTTTCAACCCTAAGTGAGTCAATCCAATTGGAGATCTTGGAAATTTCTTTATGATTGAGGATGGGGTCAAATATGCCTAAACACTTTTGGGAGATCAAAATAAAATAGTAAATGAACTCAAATCTACAATGTAAGACCTGAATCATGTAGATGAAGCATGAATCTAGTAGAAACAACAAACTTCCGACAAATTTGAAGAAGGTAAGACACTAAAAACATGTCACCAAAAGTGTCGCAAAGCATCTTGAAATGGTGAATGGGTCCTTGTACAGAACTTTTCCTCAATTTTTGAGAGCCTCTAGTGATGGATCTTAGATGCCTTTTCCCACAAGTTTCACTACAAAAATGTCAGGAACAATTCTGAGATCTGAGTTTTTGTGGCCTTGGCAACTTTTTTTGTGATAACTTTTGCAATTTTGTACTTTTAAGATCTTCAATTCCAATCATTTATTTACCTATGAACCTGCACATACACAAAGAGAGGGAAAAAATGTTGCTTTTGGTGAATAGGGGTTTGCCTTGGTCAAACCCTATTTTGTTAATTAAACTTTGAAATGAAATGAAACATGGATAAAAGGAATGATGAATGAACAATGCTATGTTGTAAATCATCAAACCCTTGAATGAAAACCCTTAGAGGATTGAAGTCTAACACATCTCTCCAAGGTCTTGATCTTGCATGAATGGCTTGATTGTATGCTTGATTTGACAACTTGAATCTTAACTTGAATGCTTGAAACCTACATCACAATGTTAGCTCCAAAAACATGCATGAACACACATAAACTTTGACATCATAATGGGATCTTGAAATGCTATTGTAATTGATTGATAAATCTACTCTTCAATGCTCTTGAAAATAATATTTGTTCTTGTGAAAGTTGCCCTCTTGCTTCTAATGTTGAATTGCTAAAATAACTATGTATTTATAGATGATTTTCTAATTTCTGGACAATTAAAATTCAAAATCTGACAATTGCAACTTAGATTGGGATCACAAAAATAAAGCCATTTTGGAATCTAAAGAGGACCCATTTCCTAGGACCTAAATCCAAGACACACAATTTTCAAGGCAATTTAATTGATGTTTGCAATTGGTTAATACAAATTTCCCTTTCGGAAACAAGATTAATTAGGCATCTAAATGCATAATTGGGCCAATTAGAGGTTTAATTAAGTCCAATTTAGTAAGGGACCCAAACATAGTGTGAAAATGTAAAAGTGTACATTTTTCTACACTACACTTAATAAGAAACATATAATATAAAATATGATAATGAAATGTACAGATTAAAAAAACAACAATCACTATTAATTATAATGAAGTGATTGCATTTATTAAAATGAGTAATCAAAGGCAGCGATCCATATCATGTAAGGGTAGCGATTCATATAATGATAAATGGGAAGTGATTAATATATATCAAAAGGAAAAAAAGTAGCGACTAATATTCATTCCCTAAAAGGCTGCGATTTACTGAGAGTTTAATAAGTAGCACTTATAAATAAATAATGAAGATTGTTAATAGCAGCAATTAGTTATAGAGGGGTGCGATTAGGGGAGAGGTTGTATTTAGTATTTAAAAAGGCAGTAATTAAGAGGAGGCATGACTATTTTGAAAGGACATCATCTTTTTAAGAAATGTTTCTTTTTATAGAGGGAAAAAGACATAAGAAGGAATGGCTATAAAAAAAAAAAGAATAATCTATAGTTAGAGAGGCAACGTAACAAAATATAATCAGATTTAGACAGAGAAATATACACAGTGAATAAGGGTAGAAATAGGAGTATTTCCTGAGCATAGCAACAAATACATTAATATTATATATTCAAACTTTGGGAAGAAGAGATAAGGAGTTTGGTAAGGAAAGTATGTATGAAGATGAAGACAGTTCAATGGAAGATAGATGAAGATAAATGATTAATTAGATCGAATAGGAAATAAGAGCATCGGTGGAAGGAGAAGAACATACATACCAGCGATCACAACAGAAACCAGTCCATTTCATCACAATAGATTATTATTATCAGATATATATATATATTTAGGGGTATATTATGCCAATGACTGTTTTACATATGTATACATATTGCTTATAGATAATAAAGAATGTTTAATGTATAATTTCTTATGATAGAATAGGAGATGTGCTTGATTGACTAAAACCCACCTTGTAGGAAGGGCCTGGGGTGTAAGCAAAATGGGTAAACAAGGCTAAGTAAGTAATCCATTCTAGAGTTGACTGTAATAGCTCCTAGGACTAGAGGGCACTTATACAGAGAGCCAAGTAGCCCACTTACGACCCTCACCCAATTGCACAAGATGGCAAGTGTCTTTAGGGGGATGAGACATTGATGAGGAAAGCAGATACAAGCTGCCAAGTAAGAGGGTTGTGGTAGACACCCTCTTAGACTTGGTGTGAAAATGGCTTCAAGTAGACCTATCATGTCCTCCCAAATCCTAGCGTGCTTGCATTAATGATAATCTATGGATGTGATGTAATTGCCTAACTCTAATAAGTAAGCATATATATATATATATATATATATATATATATATATATATATATATATATATACTAGCGTGCTTGCATTAATGATAATCTATGGATGTGATGTAATTGCCTAACTCTAATAAGTAAGCATATATATATATATATATATTTGCATATATTGTTTATGTGGTGATTGAAGGATTCAAACCTAGGATTGCATCATTAAAGAGATATTTACTTGGTAAGATGAACCCCTAATCCTAATTTTCTATAATTTGTGATCAATAGACAAATTCTAGGAAAAAGCAGGAGAGGGGCATTACATAGCACTATAATGGATTGGACCATGCTATAAACTATTTGTCAATGCTTCTATATTTATGTATCATTGTTCAAAGTTTATACATGAATTTATGAACACAATTGCAACATGTATGAAACGTCTCACAAACCAATAGATACCCATTCAAAAACCTTTCCCCATGAATGTTCATCCCATCCTATCTTCTACTCCTTCCCGCCACATATGTTGCCCAAATGGTACTCCTATTGGTCTTGCCAAAGTAGATTAAACCTCTTCTTCTAAATCCAAATTCCCCTCACATATTCACATCTAGTCACAATTATTCAGCAGATTCGCGTATTTTCATTTTAAACACAATAATTTGCATGTTAGCAGCTAGCCTCATTAGCCCCCTCCACTTTTTGTTACTTTGTACTTTGTAGGTTGACTTTATATTTTGTAATTTGTAATTTATTTTCAAGTTGTCTTTGAAGTCGAACTATGTAATCAACAATCTCGAAACTAATGAAAAAAACCATATTTCAAAATTCATGGTGTACACTCTCATTTCCTTTTTCACTTTCTCTTCGCTAAGTTAATTTTTCTTTAAATAAGGAATAATAGTTTTTTCTCTTCTTTTTTGAATTTTTCTGCATTTTTTTGGGTTCTGATATTTTCCTAATTAAATTTTGATAAATTGAAAAAATCTTTATCTTTTGGTTTGCCAAGTTATTCCCAAGAAATAATTTTTCTACTATTATCCTAACAACCTTCATTTCAACCATTGTTTAAGAAGTGAAAAAACAAATTTTGTAAAATTTAAATTGAAAAATATTAGGGGATTTTCATACATTTATTTTCATGATTATTGATAAAGTCATGCTCATATTTTCAATGGTTCACTTAATTTTGGATTTCAATTTTCAATGGTCAATAGCCAGTGTTAAAACATTTAAAATTTAAATATTAATGTCATAGTGATAGATGTTATTGTTTTATTTTTATCTATTTATAATGTTTAATGATCCTTAGAAGTTTAATTGTAATATATATCATCCCCTTGCTGTCCCACTGATGTACCTAAAATTCGGAAAATATTTTGATGTTTGGAAATGTTGTTTCTCTAAGGCCAAACATGTTTGGATGAACTAGGTAGAATAAGAGTGCCTTTGTAGTTGTGACTAGTACAATCACCTATGCTTCAAAGCGTAGTTTGCTAGCTTGTCTTCTTTGTTGGGGATTTTCCTTGTTCATCATCTACAGGTTGGATAACTTGATTAGCAATGTTATACAAACGGCAATGATGTTTCATGGATGAGTTTTTGCATTGTTGGACACTGGAATTAGGTAGCCAAGCATTGTCAATTGTTTGGATTACAACCTTTGAGTCTCCTTCAATTGTAACTCCGAAGATGCCACTTTTAAGAACTTGTTTGAAGTCTTATATCAAGGGCCATAAGCTCCATCATTTGAATGCTAATTTGTTGAGTATGGACAACAAAATTTTCCCCTTGCAAATCTATGATAATATGTTATATGCTAAGTTGACCTGTACAAGTCTAATGGATATTTTTGTAGGAATTTATGGTACATTGATTGCTATTTTTGAATTACTAGGAAAAATGGGTGGATAAACATATTTGTGCTAACTTGTATGTCAAAAGTTAAAACAACATGATTTTTTCTTGTAGCTATTACTTGTCATGGTTGGCACAACAATCACAATTATAACACAGTTCTTTACATCAAAACATGTTGAACATTCAATTTCTATTGTTTTTGATGCTCTTTGTGGTGAGTTGCCTGTACACGCTAAAGCATACTACATCAGTCTTTGAAGGAAATTGTGAATCTACAATCCATTTAGCTCTTTTGATGGAATCATCTTTGATAAAAGGAAAATTGTCTTCATTTTCAACATTGGAGAACCAGGTTGGTACTTTTGGTTGGGTAATTTTACTTTGGAATGAGTTATAATTTTTTGTCACGATTGTGACTAGAAAATAATAATGGTATTTACTTGTTATTGTAGGTGAAACCTGCTCTTTTACAAGAATATTCAACTATTCCATACACAACACAAGTTTTCTACATGGGAAAAAATGGATTGTTTGTCTCTTACTATACATACTTTAATGAGACATTGATCTTGTATGCAAACAAAACCTATATAGACATTAGTATGTAGTGTTCCACCACTTTGTTGATTTGTTTTCACTGAGTTTTGTAGGTCTGATTTTTGTTTTAGTTTTTATTTCTTCCTTCTTGTCTTTGAGTTTGTTTGCCAATAATGCTAAAATACAATGAAAACTTCAAGTAAACTAAACTACTGAAACAACCTTGAGTACATTGCTCAATTTAGTGGCCAAATATGATTTCTTCATTACATGATAAGATGCATACAACATATAACTTACATCAGATTTAAAGCTAAATATATCTTATACCAACTTTAACTTACAACCATATAACTCTGTGAATAGTAACTTGCTACAGTACCAAACCCCAATGAAGTGCTCATGTCTCTTGGTAACAAAACTTCTCCCACCCAAATCTCGTATGGGAAGCCTCCTTGGACTAGGGAGCCCCTTTTTGGAGAGATATCAGCCTCTTAAGAGAGGCATTTCTTTTCTTTTTTCTATTGAAACCCTCAAGAGAGGGACAGTTGGTTGTAGCTTCACAAATCAGTCCAAAAATTCTTCAAAATGCTTAGCAAAACAATGTTGAAGACGATGGCTGCCAACCCCACTCAGAAATCAGCTCAAAAACTTTTTCAATCATCTCTTAAAGTCACCAAATGTGCATTCAAATTCAACCCAACAACCTTAAGGTGGTGTTTCACACCCTCAAGCAGCTCAAAATGGAAAACCAAGCCTCCTCTAGGCTTACCCACTACAAGAAATCAAGAAACCCTAGCCTCCCTCTTCCTCCAAAGCCCAAAATCACAAGTCAAAGAAGAAAAATGATCAATGCATGAAGAGGGTCAAATTTTTTCCTTCTAGTTATATGTTTTTGCATTGAAATTACTATTCATTAAAGTGACCACTATTCACTTAAGTTATAACATTTTTCATTTTATGAATGAATAGTAACTAAAAAATATAAAGTGACCCCCTCCTTTTAAAGACATATGGTCCCTAGGCCAAAGATGGTGAAATAAAAGGTGAGTATCATAAATTTAAGCACAAGTAGCACGCCAAATGCAACAATTCACCCTGCCACCATACTCCGAAGATCAACACTGCAATTTGATGACCAAGTGCCCATCCAAATGACCCTCTATCCAGAACCATTAGCCTACGAAGGTTGACATGATAGGCTAATCCATTGATTTTTTGGACGACTAGCTAGAAGGGAACATTACAGTCTGCCCTCCCTGAAATCGCTTGTCCCCAAGCAATCTCAACTCCAGATGATGTAAAATGTCCTCGCTCTCCCATGTAGCATCCTCTACCGACAAGTCCTTCCATTTAATCAAATATTCCCTAATGACTCGTCTCCCCAACTACCTCTCTCTGACATCTAAGATGGCCTTAGGTATCAGAATCAATTTCCCCTCATCATCTAGGGGTGGTAAAGACGTGGAAGGAACCACATGATGTCCTAATGCCTTCTTGAGGCGTGACACATGGAATACATTGTGCACTCTACTATCGTTCGGTAAATCCAACTCATAAACCACCTCGTTGATCCGCCTAATGATGCTAAATGGTTTGTAGTATCGTGGCTTGAGTTTCTCTGCACCACTCTTCTGGAGAGTGGACTGGTGATAGTGCTGCAACATCAAATACACCATATCCCCAACCTCAAAAGAATGGTCAACTCTCCTCTGATCCGCATACTGCTTTTGTTGATTTTGTGCCTTTTGAATGTTCTCATGCAGAGCTCTCATAATATCTTTATTTTCTTGTAAGATATTCCCAACACTGGGCACTCTGTTGTCACTCAACAATAAATCAAGGAATTTGGGTGCCTCATATGCATATAGTTCCATAAACGGTGACATCTTAATCAACATGTGGTGAGTGGAGTTCTAACAGTACTCACAAAGGTGAATCCACTTCACCCACCCCTTCTGTTGCCCCGCTATATAGTTTCAGAGGTATCCTTCCACCCATTTATTAATAATCTCCATCTGGCCATCTGTCTGCAGGTGGTAGCTAGTGCTCGGAGTGAGTTCAATCCCACAAAGTCTAAATAGTTCATGTCAGAAGTGACTCAAGAACTGACTATCCATGTCACTAACAATACTCTGAGGTAGCCCGTGCAACCTGAATACCTCACAAAAAATTAGCTCTGCCACTTGAGTAGCTGAATATGTAGTAGCAATCGCAAAGAAGTGAGCATATTTCATCAAACGATCAACAATTACATAGATGCAATCCTTTCCCTGGACCTTAGGCATACCCATAATGAAGTCCATTGATATGCACTCCCACTTCCTGTCAGGAATGGCAAGTAGTTGTAGTAAACCGGTAGGGTATGAGTGTTCCTGCTTATTCTGCTAGCAAATAGGACACTCTCTAACATTTTGGAGAACATTTGATTTGATCCTTTTTCACATGAAGCACTCCCGAGTATGTCTGTAAGTCTTGAAGTACCCGAGGTGCCTTGCCATAGGTGCATCATGAAAGGATCTCATCACTGTGCTCTTCATCTTCGATCCTGGGGTCAAAAAGATCCTCCCTTTGTAAATGATAAGATCATTTACAACTGTATACTTGTTGTCCTGTAACAACCCCTCTACAATTCTAGAAGCCCAAGAATCCTTGGCATACTCTACCATGATCACATGTCTCCAATCCTCTATAATCTCCACCATGGAGCTCAAATGTGGAAGCGATACAAGGCATCATCAACCACATTCTGGGACCCTTTGACATAGGCAATGTTAAAGTCATATGATTGCAATTTTCTCACCCACTTCTACTGACGATCATTGAGATCCCGTTATCCTAGGAAATGCCTCTGACTGTTATGATCCGTCCTAACAAAAAACTTGTTGCCCACAAGATACTGCCTGAATTTGGCCAATGCATGCATAATGGCCAACATCTCCTTATCATAGATATTGTAACTCCTCTTTGGTCCTCTTAACTTTCGACTCTCAAAAGCCATTAGATGCTTGTCTTGCATGAGGACTGTGCCAATACCTTCACCCGAGGCATCACACTGGAGGTCGAAGGGTCTAGTGAAATCTGGTAATGCAATGACAAGACAAGAAATCATCAACTGCTTAAACTTCTCAAAACACTCATGTGCCTCAAGAGTCCAAATGAACGCCCCTTTCTTTTTCAAGTTTGTAAGTGGTACTGCATGACGTGAATACCCACTGAAAAATCAGCAGTAGAAGCCACACAAGCCAAAAAATCATCTAAGTTGAGTAAGATTCTCAGGAGTAGGCCACTCAATAATAGCTTTGACCTTGTCAGGATCCATACGCACACCCTTTGCACTAATAATATGGCCCAAGTACAATAACTCCATCATACCCAAATAACATTTTCATTCCTTGGCATGCAAGGACTCCCTATTAAGAATACCCAATACTATATCCAAATGGGCAATATGCTCCTCCCAAGCCTTGTTGTATACCAAGATATCATCAAATAAAACAAGTACGAACCTCCTTAGCTGTGACTGGAAGACCCTATTCATAGTGGATTGAAACGTAGTAGGTGCATTGGTTAGCCCAAATGGCATAACCACAAGCTCAAAGTGTCCACAATGACAATGGTGTTAGTTTTTATGATCAAATTAGATAGACAAAATTTAATTCAAAATCAGACACAATAACACAACAAATACCCTGGGAAAACCCTCCACTTGAGGGAGAAAAACCCAGCAACAATATATCACTTATACATTAAATGTCAACAAAATGTATCCTTTACATAGAGGCCGATATGAAGGCCAAGAAAGAGCACTATAATCAGATGCTAACACAAAAATATTATGATGCTTCTAGATGATACAATCAACCTTCAATCAATAGATCGATCTACTCTTTTTCTCCTTATTTGCAATTGAGAACTATCAAACTATGTAAGCAATGAACTGAATGAATATGAATGAATACCAAATGGATGAATAGCATCTCCTATTTATAATATTCAAATGAGAAGACTCCAAAGGATGCGATCCTTCAAGGTATAATGTCTTCGTTAATTAAATGACATGCCTCTTCAATAAATCATCGATTGTAAGGTTGGCCTTAAACAAATATTAATTGTTATTTAGTAAAAGATGTGCCTCAAGATAAAGTCATATCTTCTCATGTCAGCCTCAATAGCACTATATAAATATTAGTTAATAAAGCACCTCTTCATTGAATATAATATTACAATTCAAATAGCCATTAGGCTACAATTTGAATTGCCTTCAAAAGATCGTGTTGGGCTAGAAGTAGAAGCCCGACTCTACTCAATAACATTAACACTCCCTCTCAGCTAGGGAGGATACTTCCAGCTGTATAAGACATATCACCTCATCGTGATGTCAACCACAATGGCTACTCCCAGAGGTGAAAAGAACAAATATCACCTCATCGTGATATCAACCATCATGGCTACTCCCATGGATGGTAAATGTGCACAAATGTTCATCACTCAACGTGATTTCACCACCTCATCGTGACATTCACCATGGCTACTCCTAGAGGGTGAAAAACACAAGTACAAGAAAATCATCATAGACTCTCATGTGATGTTTTCATGGAGTCACACACATGACATCCACCATGGCTACTCCCAGAGGGTGGAAACAAGGGCTTTCACCTCAAATCTCTCTCAAAGAGAAACGCATTAACAAGGTCTTGCACCTAAAATCCCTCTCACAGAGAGAAATTAATTAAAGAAGATCATTGATACTGAGACTCCTTCTCAGCTAGGGCTTCATTCTCCACCATACTTGTCTCGAAAGTACACAAACTTTATTCTGGAGAGAGGCTTAGTGAGAATGTTTGTCGTCTACTCATCAATGTCGATATACTTCAACTAGATCACTTTCCTCAATACCATATCTCTGATATAGTGGTATTTGATCTCAACATGTTAGTTATGTCATGAAACACTGGATTGATAGAAAGCTTCACACAACTTTGATTATCACAATGAATGACAGTTGGCTCCATTGATTATCCAAACAATCTTGTAAGGAGCTTCTAAAGCCACACTGCTTCATGAGCTTCCACATAAGCTGCAATATACTCGGCCTCTATTGTACTTAGTGCCATAGAAGACTGCTTCCTACTACATGAGGATATCATCGTAGACCCAAAACTAAAGCAACATCTAGAGGTGCTCTTCCAATCAGTGACACACCCTTCCCAATCAAAATTAGTATATCCATGCATCCTCAAGTCCACAATAGAAGAATATCTCAAGGCATACCCAACTGTGCCACACAAGTATCTCAGGATATGCTTTGTTGCAACTGGATGTATTTTCCTTGGTTCACACATGAACTGACTAAGTGCACTCACTGCATAGCAAATATCCAGTCTAGTATTGACTAGATACATCAACGATCCAATCAACTGCATGTACATCGTGGAATCCACCAAATCTGAACTAGTTGTAGCCTCTTTCAACTTATGCAAGTTGGTCTCCATAGGTGTAGACGTGGATTTTCAATCCATCATGCCAAATCTCTTCCGAATGTCAATAGTATACTTCCCTTGACTTAGTATGATCTCATTAGGCTTCTTCCATACTTCTAAACCAAGGAAGTAGTGCATGAGACCAAGATCCTTCATTTCAAATTCAAAAGCTAACTACTTGAATTTGATAATGAGGTGATCTTCTCCAGTAAGAATTAAATCATCAACATAAAGAACCAAAATTAATGCTTTTCCATCAATTACCTTGAAGTATAGGTTTGAATCAACATCATTCTTGGAGAAACCCAAGCTCATCAGGTAACAATCAATCCTTTTGTACCAAGCACAAGGAGCCTGCTTAAGGCCATACAAAGCCTTCTTCAGCCTACAAACGTGAGACTCCTTCCCATGTACCTCAAAGCCATCAAGTTTCTCAATATATACATCTTCCTTGATTACACCATTCAGAAATGTTGTCTTTACGTCCATCTGGTGAATCTTCCATCCTTTAGATGTTGCAATAACAATGATGGTCCTAACTAAAGTATAGCGAGCAACTGGAGCAAAGGTTTCCTCATAGTCAACTCCCTCTTTCTGAGAGATTCCTCTAGCCATGAACCTAGCCTTGTACTTCTCAATGCTCCCATCAACCGCATGCTTGATCTTGAAGAGCCACTTGGAAGAAACAACAAATTTTCCTTTAGGTCTAGGTACGATGTCCCAAACATCATTCTTGAGAATGGATTGATACTCTTGAGACATAGCATCTCTCCAAACTTGCTGACTAGTATCTTCCTCAACACTGGAAGGTTCTGACTCAATGATTTGACTCATCAATGCAACATAGCTGGAAAACTTCTACGGTCTCTTACTTTCTCTGAATGTTCCTCTTGGGGTTGCAAACCTTTCTGCCTCCTGCATTGATTGCCTGGCCCAAAGAGAACTTTTTCTACCAATCACAATATATGTAGGCCCATCAGTAGGTTCCAAGGGCTCAACTAGATCATCATCTTCTTTAGGTTCAGGAGCCTCCCTCTAAATCTCAAGAGTATGGTCAACTTCCATATCCTGAGGGGAATCTTGATCTTCATTGTCTATCTCCATGCCCTTGGATCTTCTGAATGCAACATCTTCTTCAAATGTAACATCCCTACTAATCTCAATCAACTTTTGACCTGGAATGTAGATTCTGTAGGCTTTTGATGTCTCACTATAGCCTACAAATATTCCCTTCTTTCTAGAAGGTTCCAACTTTGTCCTTTTATCTTTTGGTACATGAACATACACTGGACAACCAAAGATCCTCAAATGACTCACTTCTGGCTTCACCCCTTTGAATGCTTCTTCAAAAGTCATGTTTTCAAAAATGCGGCGAGGACTTCTATTCTGAACATAAACAGTTGTCCTAGATGCTTCATCCCAAAGGAAGGTTTGCAGATCTTGGTCATGAATCATAGCTTTGGTTGTTTCTACAATAGATTTGTTCTTCCTTTCAGTAACACTATTCTGTTGAGGATTGTAAGGGACACAAAACTCCCTCTTAATCCCTGCTTCAATGCAAAAGTTACAAAAGTTGTCAGAAATGTACTCTCCTCCATTATCAGATCTTAGAACTTTGATCCTCTTCCTAGACATGTTCTCTACCTGAGCTTTAAATTATTTGAACCTCTCTAATACTTCTTTAGATTCTTTAGATTTCAAGAAATAAATCCAAGCCTTTCTAGAGTAGTCATCAATAAAAATAATGTAATACAAGAAACCACTCAAATAAGCAACAAACATTGGACCACATAAATCAGAATGAATAAGATCTAGAATACATTTAGATGTACTTTCACTACTATGAAATGGACCTTTAGTATTCTTACCCAATGCGCAACCTTGGCAAGTGCCTTCATGCTCCTGGTTGAGTTTTAGAAGGCTTGATACTATCTTCTCCATGGTAGGTAGTGCTCAAAAGTGAAGGTGAGCCAATCTTCTATGCCAAAGTTCACATGTACTTGATGAATCATGCAATAGAGCCTAAAGTGGGCAGGTGCAAAGTCTATAGAGGCTCTCATGATGAACTCCAATCACCCGAGCAGTCTTGATATTTGATTTCTTTGGCCATGCAAGAAATTTACCTTCTAAAAATGCAACTTGGTACCCCTTGTCCTCTAATGTTGAGATAGAGACAAGGTTTCGCTTAATACCCAGAACAAATAGAACATCACTCAATTGCAAGGAAATGTTATAATCCAAGTGAAGAGAGGAGGTCCCAACTCCTTTCATAGAATAACTAGCATCATCTCCAATAATTACTTGAACACTAGAATATCTCTCCACCAAATCAGATAGATGCTCTCTAAATCCGGTGATGTGGCAAGAAGCACCACTATCAATCAACCAAGTATTGTTGTCGGTAGGCACATTGCTTGAAAGGGCTAAATAGAATAGGAAACCACCTAAATCCTTCTGTGGAGAGATCTCATCAACATCTGCAATGGAAGCCTGTTGCTTAGGCTCGGTTGGACAATCCTTTGCATAGTGACCATACCTGTCACATCTAAAACATTGAAAACAAGAGAGGTCCTTCTTCTTGAATGTAGGAGCACCATCAGATCCCTTATCTCTATTCCTCTTGAAATATCCTTTCTTTCCTTCTTTCCCTTTCTTCTTCGAGGATTGTGTGGCAAGAACATGAATGTCTCCATTTGTAGAGCTTTGACCAATACCTCTCACAACCAACCTAGACTCTTCTTGAATACAATCTGCTCTCAATCGATCAAACTTAGGAAGTTTTTCTCTCGCGCTGATGCCTTGAATGTATGACTTCCAAGATGAAGGAAGACCATTAAGATCCAACATGGTCAAATCCTTGTCATCAACAATATGCCCAATTGTAGAGAGTTGGTCTCTCAACTCGGTGATTTTCATGAAGTATGAGATGAAAAATTCTCCTTTCGCCATCTTGACATGATGAAGTTGTTGCTTTAATGCAAGAGCTCGACTTGTGTTGTTGATTGTTGTACCCCAAAATTAAATTTTTTGTTACACTTAGACATTTTGAAGAAATGAGTAAAAGTCTTGTTAAATTTGTCAAAAAGGTCAAAATTTGGGTGTGCATGTCTTGCATGAGGGGTTAAAATGTAAAATTTCCAAAATCTAACGATCTAGGTCTGCTCAGAGCAACCTAATCTACAAAACCCAGATCTTAGTTTTTCATCCCTACTTTTTAGGAAAATTGCTATTTTTAGAAATTTCCTAAAAATAGTAACTTTTTCTAGGTTTCTTTTGAAATGGATACTGGCAAAACTTTCTAAAAATAGAAAGTTGGTTCGTTAGGGTTCAAACTGATTTTGATTGGCTCAAAATACTTCCATATCAGGCTGGTGCAGTCATAATCTCAAAAAGATCAGTTTTTCCCTAGTGGGTCTATTCTACTTTTTCAAAAGCATATCAGGAGCTTTGAGGTCATCAATAGAGGTCGGTGAGCTGCTAGGCATCAAATTCAACACTCAAAGCTCTGAATAGTGGGTGAGTTGGTAAGAAAGCACAAAGAACGAGGAAATAAGGTGAAAACTATGAAAAATATTCTAACATTGCTTGTCATGGGCACCCTAGGAGAGAATAGGCACCCATCTTTTTAGGGCATTAAATGTTGAAATTTGGATTTAAGCCTCCAAGAAAAGTTACTCAGTCTTCTTCTAGCTTCACTACGAATCCAATGGTGCAGTCATCAGATCATCCAGTCATCCGGGATTCGAGATCAAACAGGGAGGATTCAAACAAAATTTAGAATGAAAAAGAATGAAAATCACCAAAATTTGACCTAAGTCTAGGAACTTTGGGCGCCCCAGGTGCCCAAGGGCACCCAAATTTTTAAGGGTCCTAATCCAACAGTTAGGGTTTGCTAAAATGCTCAATCTCTCTAAAATTCAGTCTGCTTCACAATGGATATCTTCGTCAAGGCATCCTACTAGCCAATCTTCGGCGAATTCAGATCAAAGTTGAAGGTATAGAATGAAGGTTTGAATCTGAAGATAAAATCTAATGAATTTTTTTCTAAGTCTAGAGCACATGGGCGCCCCTGAAGGAGAAAGGCACCCAAGTTTTTGAGTGTCCAAACAGATGAATCCACCAATGAAGCTCTAATGTGACTTCGTCAGGTTTGATCAAGCTTTCCAACAAGATCTCCAGCACGTCAATTTGAGATGGCAGTCGTCAGATGCAAAAGGCTAAACATAGGGTTTGACGAGAGTGAAATTTTGAAAATCAAAAGCAAGGTGAAAATGCAAGAAAATATTCTAAGTATGGTTGAGTTGGGCACCCCCAGCCAAGAAGGGCGCCCAAGCTTTTGAAGGCCCAAATTCAACTTTTTTGATGAAGTTTCTCCCAAAGAACCCCCTCCAAAATCTTCTCAGCTTCGCGACAAGCTCAACCATCAGCCAATCTGAGCTATGGGTCACCAGATCAGGAAGGATCATCTATAGAAGAGAAAAGATGAGATGTTGAAAATGGCTAAGTCTGGTTAAGTTGGGCACCCTTGGAGAGAAAGGGCGCCCAAAATTTTGAGGTCAAAAATGATGGAATTTTCCAATACACCACCTAAAATCACCTTGGTGGAATCACCCAAGCTATCCAATGAACCTAACAGTCAGTCGATCTGATCAGCGTAGCTCCTGAAATCAAGATTTCATCAAAAGATCAAAGGGAAATGAAGAAATTGAAAATCATGAAAAAATGGCTAACTCTGGACAAAATGGGTGCCCCTGGAGGAAATAGGCTCCAATGAATTTGAAGGTCAAAATGAAGTTTTCCGCTAGAGACACCTCTAGAACAATCTTCTCAAAATTAGTCAGGTTACGCGATAAATCATCCAGCTCGTTCATCGGATCAATCTGGAATCTAGAAATCAGGATCAAAAGAGGGGGTCAAAATTGTGAAAAAGTTGAAAAACTCAAAAATGGCTAACTCTGAAGCAAATGGGTGCCCCTAGCCAAGAAAGGCACCCAACTTTCAATGCCTTAGTGAATTTTTCAAACTTTTCAAAAAATTCAAAATTGCAAGAGGATGAGGATGTCCAAGTTCATTGAACAGGCCAATTTTAGGGTTTTTGAAGATAAAAGCAAAAGAAAGAAGACCTATGTCAAACCCTAAGTGTATTTAACATCTCTCTTCAATGTAATTTTCATTATTTTTGTAGGTAGCACTCAAAGGAGAAAGTTGGAGCAGCAAGTTTGAAGTGATATTTCATGATTCAAGAACTCAAGTTTGTTGATTCTTCATCAAAATTTTCAAAACAGCAGCATAAGGCCTTGCTTTTTCAATCTTTTTCATCCAGAAGATCAAAATTTTCAAGAAGGCCAAGATTTTGAAATTTTCAGCCATCTAGGTCTTATCTTCTCATTCTTCTGAAGAAATTTTCAAGAAGTTCATCAAGTTGCAAAAGCTACTTTTTGCTTTGCATGTTAGTGAAATCCTCAGTGCATTCAATTTTTAATCATCTGGGTCCTCTCAAATCAGTCTTCTGAAGAAAACCCATATCACAGCTTTTTCAAGAAAATTTCAAATTCTAGGGTGGGTTGCTTTTTTGATCAGCCATCAGTGTTTTTCGAATCTAATCAAATGGATCCATTTCTAATTGTATTCTGAACAAAACCCAAGTGCCAGCTTTTTTCGTGAAAATTTGAAGAAATTAGGGTTTGCTGCTTTTTCAGTCTAAAATCAAAATTTTCAAAAACATACGATTTGGGTTGTCTTGCAATAGAATTCTGAGCAAAACACATATCTCAGAAAAAAAATTCAAAATTTGTATGTTGGAGGAAGAAAAATTAGCATTCTAAAAATAGTAAGTTGTTCAAAACTTATCTGAACCTAGGCGAGTTTACAGTCATTCTTCAAGGTTTTTGAAATGGAGTACACTCCCAATGATTTCAACACCAAATCAGCTCTCTACCATGATTTCATCAAAACAGCTGAGCCGGACTTGCATCATATCAAGCCAGTGTTTGATCTACACACTTTGGAGAGCACAGGCAACACTACCTTCAAAAACTTGGGGCACTCTGACTTCTCACAGCAGCATCTATTCCTATCTCATTTTAGAGTCTCGAGTTCGTAATTGCTTGCATCAAGCATTACAACCCAGCTACAAGGGAGATTCAATCAGTTGATGGCAAGTTGATTTGTAGTTTGAAGTCTTATATGATCAAGAAATGTTTTTCCATTCCCCCTTGGCCTGATAGTGTCACTATCTCAAAGGGTGAATGTGAAAGAACATGGAAAATGCACAAAGACAAGTACAGTAAGAAGATTGCACAAAGGTGGATGAAAGAGAAGCATAAGACTTTGCCTAAGAATGTCGGGCGAGGAGAGTTCAAAGATGAGATTGCTATCATAATCACCTTGCTCAACAGGGTCACCGGATCAGAAGGTGCTACCAAGTTTCAGCCTTGGATGTTCTACGCCATACCTCACATCATGAAGAAGATTGAGTTCTATGATTGGCCCACCTTGATTAGTGACAGTCTTCATTAGTAGATAACAGAATATTTTCAAATTCATGAGTTCCATATGGTTTCTTACCTAATCTACCTAGTGGCCTACCAAGGTCAATTCAGAGGGTTGAACATAGAAGGATCATTGAGTGTACAACATATCTACAACTACTATCCTCATTTGAAATTCACAAAGTCATTGCATCACTACAAGAGGGTGAATGAGGCTTTCCTTATGAACACAATGTGAGACTTGGACAATGAATAGCACGTTTGTATCTCTTCAATCACTAGGGCAACAATGGCGGAGTGGGAAGCTTGGTTCATACAATTTCCTACTTTCCCCTATCTCAGAGTCTATGGCTATTCTGGTGCTCCACTCATGCTACCAAGGTACCCATCAAACGAAGTTGTCTTCATGGATTTCTTAAGGCAGGGACATGATGTTCACGCATTCTTGAGGAATAGAAAGAAACCCGCCCTCAATTTTCCATTGGGATTGAGAATCTATACATGCAAGACAATAACATATGCTAAGACCATGGGGGATGAGTTAGAAAAACTTGGTCTCAAGCCTTACAACGAGAGACAATCATATGATCCTCATGGTGTCTACGCTGGTCGACTTGAGAGAAACTATGCTCACATATCCGCCCTTGAAGATTTTTGGGCCAATTGTGCAGATGAGTTCGAGGTGCAGAGGCGTAGTTACAGTAGACTCACTCTTCACCAGATGAAAGACTGCCTTTAAGAGGATATCGAAGGATTTTCAGATGATGATGAGGATGTGTTACTCGTGATGTATGCCAAAAAGGGAATTGAAGATCAGCCCCTTCCTCAAGTCAAGTGGGCTAATAAGGAATCCCTCTCAGTTGAAGAAAGGACAAGGCAAGTCCTCGAACATAGCAAGGTCTTCCTAGTTCTCAAAAGGAAGAAGTCCATAATGGCAACAGATCCACCAAGGGTACAACCGTCACTTCCCTCCTCTTCCAAAGCACAATCAAAATGGAAAGGTGTAAGTCAGTATCAAGATGGTGTGAAGGGCAGCAGGTCAACCAAAAATGTAAGAAGGAGGCTAGACTTCTCAAGTATAGTCATACAGGAGCCATCAACAGTTGAAGCAGAAGCTCCTCCAGAAGAACCTATACCTCAGAAGGAGACAGGAGAAGCGCCCTTAGCACATGACTCCATACCACTAACAGGGTCTTCACCAATCCACATTGACCTTGATATTGAAGATGATGAAGAAATTAAAATTGTACCTCCTAAGGAAGTTAGTAAAGATACTACCATGTCTTGGCTTGAGAACTCCTTGGGAAGGGTAAGAAGAAGACCTTCATATCAGTTGAATTTTGATGGCCTTGATAACATCTATCAGGAACCTCCTAAGAATAAAGCAAAGAAGCAAGTTCACTTTGATAGGAATCCTGATGGTGAGATAGTCATGGAGACTGCATTACCCCCAGAGGACAAAAATAGAGATGAAGTTGAGATGGATGACTTCGTGATGGTCAAGGCTAATCTTGGTAAAAATACCAGACATACAAATGTTAGTCTATTCAGAGTTTTGTCTGAAATCATTCAAGAAAGAGTGATCAAGGAAGGAGAAGACAAAGCAGCCCTCAAGGCTGAAATACAGTAGCTCAGGCTTTTCATTTCTAATCTTGTTTAGGGTACTTCACAAGAAACCCAGCTGCTACCCCAAGTTTTAGAGACACCAGCTAATCATCATCAGTTGAGACAGCTGGTCATTTATGGGAAAGAAACTCAAGAGTCGATTGAGAGTTTCATTGTCAAATGAAAGGATATCTTGGCATAGATATTTCAGTTGAGAGAAAATGCTCATGAGCTACGTCAAGGTATCCAAGGGTTTGAACAATCAGTGGCTGAAGTAAAAGCAAGGCATGAAATCATCATTGTTGATTTAGATACAACCTATGGTTCAGTGGCTTCAAAAGAACACAAGAGGCAGATCCTTGCTTGGAGAGAGTGTCATGTCTTCAAGGTTAAAACTTACGAGAGGATATCTGAGGAGTTTATTGCCTACAGACAAAGGGTGATTGAAGCTCTTCTTTTCATCAATGAGTTTGTCACAGAGATTCCTTCTTGGTATAGTCTTGAAGATGGTTCTTATGTCGGGCTTCATGAACTACAAGCTCGATTTCAGAGTGTTGTTCGCAGTTGTGATAGCAGCAATACAGTTGGTGGCAGAATGAATCACCTTTCCATGATGTCAGCAAGATTTGAAAAAGTGGCCAATGAGGTCAAATATTTCCTAAGATCAATTGTAAATGAAGATATCTTGGAAAAACGCAGCTTTGCTATTGATGGGATAGATGCACCGAACTAGGACACAGTTTCCTTATTAGCAGATGTGATTGAGATTTAAAATGGCTTTCATCTAGAAGCTTTCTTTCTATTCTTGGAGTGATTCTTATCCATTCTTTGAAGAAGAGAAAGAAGATAAATGTAATAGTTGGCATTTCCCATTTTTTCTACCTTCTTAGGTGTTAGATGTTATCTTCTTTCTAGATTCAGAAATAAAGTTGGCTTGTTGAGCAAGCCCTAGATTGTGAAAGCAAGGAGATTTTAGGGTTCCCTACTCCTCTGCTTGCCTATAAATAAGAGCCTTTGCTCATTAGTTTTCTTTAACCATGCTAGTGATAACAAAACACTGAGCCTAAGTGCCTTCTATTTGTTATTCGGTGTTGTTCAATTGTTTTATGATAGCGAATTGTTGAGTCTCTTTTAGCCAACAAGTAGTTATTGTAATTTTTGTTCCTATTGTGTAAGAACAAGTTTTGCAAGCCTCTTTAGCTGCAAGCTCTTGTTCCAGGCATGTTTGTAGTAGATTTTGTTCCAGAATTTTTGAGAAATAAAATCATGCCTCCTTTGCCTTGGTATAACATCTCAGATTTCCGTTATTTGTGTTATGCTTTTGTGATCTTAATTTCAGCTTACATTGAAGTGTGTAGATGTATGTTGAGAAATATTTTATTGCACTTTTTTAGAAAATCAACCTTGTTCATTTCTAGTTTCTCTTGCTCTGTGTATTACTTGAGAAGTTAGAAACGTCTTTATCTTAAGTTAGTCGTAGTTGAAGTTCTTAAATCAAAAAATCTCAGCTGCGGTGTTTGTGTTTTATAAACCTTGTGCTCTAGCTGATAAAAAAGATAGGAAACTTAGTTTTTAGTTTACTTTCTTTCAAAACCATCAACAAGAGGGAGATTCCCCTCCTAATTTGAAGAGCAGTTTTACTGTGCATAGTTGTCTGTTTCAAATTCACATTCCAACGCCAACATTGATCTCATACATCTCCTTCAAATTCTTGAACATATCTCTTGCAGATTTTAGCTTGGAGATAATTGGCACAATGTGGTCTTTCACGGAATCCCCCAACATCTTTTTCTCCTTAGTGTCATTTCTCTTCCATCGTAGCTTCTCATTCTCATCAGATGGTTTGGTAACTTCACCTTCCACGAACGCTACTAACTCATTTTCTTCCAAGGTGATCATGACTCTGAATCTCCAAGATGTGAAGTTAGATGCTCCCTCAAGTCTATCCTCGATCTTAAGTTCGTTCACAATCTTGATGATATGATAGATGTGATCAAAGATGAGAATGAGAATGAAGGATATTGTTGCTTGACTAAATTTGATCAAGATCTTCCTTATACCCGCTTTGATACCATGTTAGTTTTTATTATCAGATTAGATAGACATAATTTAATTCAAAATCAGATGCAATAACACAACAAATACCCTGGGAAACCCTCCACCTGAGGGAGAAAAACCCAGCAACAATATATCACTTATATATTGAATGTCAACAAAATGTCTCCTTTACAAAGAGGTTGATATGAAGGCCAAGAAAGAGCACTATAATCAGATGCTAACACAAAAATATTATGATGCTTCTAGATGATACAATCAGCCTTCAATCAATATATCGATCCGCTCTTCTTCTCCTTATTCGCACTTGAGAACTATCAAACTATGTAAGCAATGAACTGAATGAATATGAATGAATACCAAATGGATGAATAGCATCTCCTATTTATACTATCCGAATGAGAAGACTCCAAAGGATGCAATCCTTCAAGGTATAATGTTGGCCTTAATTAAATGACATGCCTCTTCAATAAATTGTCAATTGTAAGGAGGTCAGCCTTAAACAAATATTAATTGTTATTTAGTAAAAGACGTGCCTCAAGATAAATTCATATCTTCTCATATTGACCTCAATAGCACTGTATAAATATTAGTTAATGAAGCGCCTCTTCATTGAATATAATATTACAATTCAAATAGCCATTAGGCTAAAATTTGAATATCCTTCAAAAGATCATGTTGGGCTGGAAGTAGAAGCCCGACGCTACTCAATAACATTAACGAACGGAAGGCTATTTTCTCAATGTCATATTCCCTCACATGAATTTGATGATACCCCAATCTCAAGTCTATGTTTTCCCTACGGAATGTAATTCAAGTACTACGTACTACTGAGCAAACTAAATCATATGCAGAACATGGAACAGAACACTGGAATAGAAATATATCATGTTTGAACATCATATGCTTTATTCATCATCAAAAATATCACCATGTACAATAATAGAAGTATCAACAGTGCTATCAACCATCAATATTCACACCCAACTACTTCTTGACTACAACAAACTGAGTACATATAACATTCGACAATAGTTAAGTAACCAACTAACAGGATGTTTCATAACAATAGTTATCATTAATCAGGACTTGATTACCTGAAAGTACATGACATGTATTATTCCTACTAACTATAGTTTTATTAGCAATTGGCCGACTACGGCCGACAACACAAAAGTAAAGATATACTACTTACATCATCCCCCCCTAAAAATAGGTCATCTTCCAGACAACATAACAACCCAAGGGAATGACCAAATATACAAAATTAATGAGGGGGAAGTTAGGACATCCTTGGATGCACAGACGATGTTGGAGTAGTCGAGGAATGCTCTGCCCACAGTCGCCTCACTTCTTCTGCACATGTGTGAAGCTGTTGATTGGAAAGTATCTCCCTCTCCCTGGTAGCCTTCACCATACGAACTGCCTCCATCAATTGGCCTTTAGTCTTGTCTGCCTCTGCATTCTTGGCTACCAACTGGTCTTCCAATTCCTTCACTCGATGCTCCCATGCCCCCTCTTTCTGTTGTGCCTCCTCTTCCAAGGCGAGCACCCAAGTCTCCAAGGCCTCTAATTGGGCTCCCCTATCCCTGGCTAGCCGGGTTTGTTCTGCCAAGTCATTTTGAATGTTTGTCATTTGAGCAGCTGACTCCTCCTTAATCCTCTGTAAGAGTCTATATGCTTCCACCTTATGTGATACTGCAACCTCTGTGGAGAACACGTGGTGTTTCATAAGATATAAAAAATCATGAAATGTGAGCTCAATATGGTATAAACTCTCAAGAACCCCAACATCTCGTCCTGCCAACCGTGGTGGCCTACCATGCCATGCCCTCAACATTGCAGTAGTCTCGCCTACTGGCCATCCCTCACTGAATATCCGAGCAAACTATGTCTCACACCCCATTTGTACAAATCCTCGGATGCATTGGAATTCCTATCCCATGAGAGGACATCGGTCGACCTTGAGTTCTCTAGAAACCTGGCCCACCCGAATCATCAATCTTCCCATATGCTCCAGCTCTTCCACATAGTGTTGCACTATTCCCACTGGATCCGAAGGGTCTAGCTGATACATTTCTACTACGAGTCCATCAGTGGAGTCACCCTCCTCATCCTCCTCATCGTCGAGGGATAGGAAGTGCTCTTTGCCCTCCTCAGGTGCTTCCCTGACTGTCTGCTCAGGCTCATGCACGGTTGTCCCTGGTGCCATTTCTGCCCTAGCCTCTGGTTGGGTAAGTGTCTCCTCAATGAGTCTGGTCATCTCACTCTACTGGGTGTGGATTGCGGGGTCTTCCTTTCCTACTAATCCTTCAAAAGGACTCCCCATCGGCTGCTCTGGCTACTCGACCACTTCTAGTGTGAGGCCCACGAATCCCAACCAATTGTTAATCTGAGCCACCCCCGGTGCTCCTGACAGTGTAATAGGGGAAGCCTCCTCATTTTTCATGATTGTCCCCCATGTCCCTATTACTGGTGGCTCCTCTAATACTGCAACTCCTGAAGCTGAACCTGACAGTTCCTTACCTACTGGTAGTGGCTCAAGTGGAGGAGCCTCTAGCAATATCTCGAACGAAGTTGTGGAAGCTACCGATGCAGTGGTTTCCCATCATGACGTGGCGAGTGGCACCCATCCTGGCGATGCACCTAGTGATGAGGCTACTATGCTCAGTGTTCGCCCAACTCCAACTGGCGAGACTGGGAGGGTGAAGGTCACTGTCTGTGGGCTCTCCCTGACTGGCAGTGCTAGAAGAGTGAACCCGAATGGCTGTAATAGTGGTAATTTGGTCTCTCCCATGTCCAATGTTGCCTGGCCACCTATAGCTATGGACACCTCCTCATCCACTGGTGAACTAGAAGTCGATGTCGAGGAAGAAAAATCAATAAGTTCCCCCTGTTCGGATGCTTCACCCTGCTCTGATTCCTCTTCAGTCGATGTTTCCTCTTCCACCGATGCCTCTTTCCGCTTCCTTTTCTTCCTTATAGTAGTGCCTTCACCGACTTGCTTTAGTTTCAATTCTATCTAGTAGAATATTGTCGACAGCCCTGGGTCTAGATGGGTGAGAGGCTGCAATCAGCCCCATCTGCCTTTAGGTACTTGCATATGCATAGCATCCAGAAAGAGAGCAATGGCATGTCGCATCATATAAAAAGATTTGTGCCACTGGGATAAAAATTCTCGCATCTACTTAGCAAGTAACCATGCCCAGTTATATACTCGGTTGATGCTCAATCCCACCATGTAATCTACCATCCAGATGGCAATGTCGGATGCTCGGCTAGCACCTATGAGTCGGTACTTCATTAAATCTAACAGGAACTTCCATTCGGTTGTTGCCAGATAATGTTTCCAGAGGCCTCTATTGCTTGTGTTCCATTTAGTATCTTTCTCCTCTGATGTTAAATAATTTTGGCATACCTGCTTGATCAGGACTTCTTTATGTTGTTGTGTCATCTTCTTCAATTTATTTACTCCCAACACTATGGCTGGAATGCTAAAAACTCACTCAAAATCCTACGGCTAGAATGAAACTATAATCGTACAGCCTCTGTAATCTATCACCAACTTGTGCGTGTGCCTACAATAATTATCCACCATGGCCTTCAGCCAAGGCTCAAACTCTCATGAATTGAAGAATGGCACTAGGACATCTTTATCCACCCGAGCGTGTTGTAGTGAAATCTTCAAAGCGTGGTCATCGGTTGTGCTTTGCCACCACTACTTGCACTCATTGCCAGTTAAATTTTCCCAGGACATTGTTTCAACGTCTATATCCATTTTATTTTCTTTCCTGTCGAGGCTACCTTTGGCTTATGTTGCACAATTTTCTTTTCCTTGTCCATTGTATTGTCGGTTCGGCAATTCAAATCCAATTTATTCCTGTTTGCCTGGTAGGTGCAATAATTATTGGAATCTAGTAATTGTCGTACAACTTCCCAATTTTCCAACCATACACTACAACTTGATGTTATTCCTGGCGTGATTTGAAGACTCAGAATATGTCGTATGTTGAACCCTGGCAATGGATGTCGTACAACCTGGGAGACCTCTGACTGTGAAGACCGTATGAATTGAATAGACCTTGAATGTCGTACTATTTGGAAAGATGCTAAATGTCGTACGATTTGAATAAATGTTGAATGTTGTATGATTTGAATAAATGTTGAATGTTGTACGATTTGAAGAGATTCTAAATGTCGTACGATTTGAAGAGACTCTAGATTTCGTACAAACTGAAAATAGTATGGATGTCGTACAACTTCAAGATACTTTGAATGTTGTACAACTTGGATAATTTTTGAAGTTCGTACGATGTAGGAACCTTGTGGATGTCATACGATATATATCTTCTCACTGCCTTCATCATTTTTAGGAGTTCGACTTTGTGTTCTACAGTGTCGTACGTCCACTTGTTGAAATGTGCTCTCTATATTTCCATACAAAAGTCCATACAACTCTGGTGCCTTACCCAGACCCTTTAGGTGTCGTATGATTTCTCTCTCCTTTCTAGATTCTCAGCAGTTTCAGATTGCCAAAAAACTCTAGCTACCTGAGGATGATTGTGCGATTATGCTCTCCTACCAAACTTTTATTCTCTTAGCAATTGCTTTACCCAGTTGTACTCCACTAATTTTGATTTTTCATCCTTTTATATCTCTTAAGTTCCGCCGAACTCCTCTTTCCTTTGTTGTACGACATTTAATCCTCCTTAGTTTTATTTTTCTCACTTTATTTTTCCTTCCCTTGTAATTTTTCTATTTCTCCACTTCTTTTATTTTTCTTGACTCCATGTAATACTTTTATTTTCTTAATTCTTTTATTTTTCCTCTCTCTTCAATCTCTCTTAATTTCCTCTCCATATTTCTTTTATTTTTATCTTCTCTCTCCTCTCTCCTCCATTTGCCTTGTTTTTCTTCACGTATTCTTTTATTCTCCTTCATTTTTTGATTTCTTGTAGCTTGTTTCTTTTCTATTTTCAATTTTTTAAAATTTTGTTTATTTTCTCTCTCATCTCCTCTCTCTTCTTTTTTAGGTTTTCTTTTTGTTCCCCGTACTTCTCCATCCTCTTTAACCTTCAATTTAGACACATAGTGCCATTTGCACGTATGCAGGGCCACTTATAACATCCTTCTTCACAACACGATCCTATATACTGTATATCAAACTATTTATCAAGTAGTGGAGAAGGGACAATACCTTTTAAACTATCATCGATGTATTGTCCACCGTAACACTGGTACCATGTAACTTCATCGCCTTCTATAGTTGGTGGCCTAGCTGGGTTAGGTATTATTTTCCAGAGCCCATCTTTTGTCACTATCCTTGGCACTTTCCTTTGTTCTCATCTCAATTGCTTAATTACATCTTTAGTGTACCCATCTACACTTGAAATGAACATGTCTTTTGTCATTATTACTGTCTTTAAATAGGGAGTTGTTCATTCAAAGTAGGCTTCCCATTTCTCGTCATTCCATTCATTTTCCTCATCATCAGCATCCTCGAGTTGACACATACTTCGTTCATTGGCAAGTTGTTTCTCCTTCTCTTTCTGTGCCTCTTTGTCTAACTCTTTCTCCAGGTATCCTCGCCTGAGACCTTCATACAAGGCTATGTAACACCAATGTCCACCCATTCTCTGCCATAGTTTCGATGTCCTGAATACCACATTAGTCAGGTGCTTATGCATCTGGGGTAAAACAATACCTTCTACCCTTTTCTGCACCAACCTCTCTTCAATGATTTGATCTACTTCTGACTCCATCCAAACTCCTTCGGCTACGTAGCCAGGGCCTCCTAAACCCCAGTCATGTTCTTGTGGATCCTCTTGTTGCACGGCCCAATCTTCCTTAGTAGCATAACCCAGCATATTGATTACTATGGTATCCTTCTTCTCCTTTCTTTCTTGGTATTGCTTCAATTTAGAGTCGTTGATTGCTTCTGGTAGGGGTGACCCATCTAAATTCTCAAGCTTTATAAAGCCATTGTCATAGACTTCTCGAACTCAGAACAATCCTAACCAACAAACTTTGGACTTCCCCGACTTGATTTCATTGCAGCTATTATATTTCAGAACCAACTGTCCTAGCCATAAATTCATTCGCCAGAGATGCTTATCATGCCAATATTTCCTTCGTTGTTGTATGTTCTTCGTCGCCCATTGTTCCATTATCCTTCACTCATCTAGTTTATTAAGCTGGTATAGTCGTTCTTTTAAACTTTCAGTATCACCCAGCCGGTTCTCCATGGCTATCCTTAAGCTGGGTACCATGTACTCCATCGACATTACTGCTTCCTGATCGTACATTAATTGAAAGGGTGTGTGGCCTGTCATTACCTTGTATGTTGTACAGTATGCCCACAGGACAACTGGTAATCTCTCTTCCCAATCAGCTTTTTCTACACCACATGACATGTGAATAACTGATACCAGCACTTTATTTGTAGACTTTGTCTGGTCGTTAGCTCGTGGGTAGTACGGACTTGATAGGTTGTGAAAGATCCAGAACTCCGTCGTCATCAGCCTGATGACATGATTGACAAAATTCCCTCCACGATCACTCGTGATTTGAATGGGGATGTCGTACCGTGTCACTATTTTCTCATAGATAAATCTTGTTGTACTCTGTGTTGTGTTGTCTGGCAATGCTCTAGCTTCAGCCCACTTTGTCAAATATTCAAGAGCAACCACAATGTATCAGCACCAATGCAACTGACTTACCTTCAATGGTCCAATGAAATCCAATCCCCATCGTTCAAACAACTCTTGTGGTTGCGAGGGATGCAGCGACATGAAGTCTCGCTTCAACGGTTTCCTGACCCTTTGGCAGGTGTCACATCCTAACAGCCACTCCATGGCATTAGTGTGCATCATCGGCCACCATAGGCCTACCAAAAGAATTTTTCTCACTATAGCATCTAGGCCCATATGACCGCCAACCAGACCCTCGTGTGCCTCCTTTAGTATGCCTGGTATCTCTTCTTCTATGACACATCTCTGGAGGATTTGATCGGGCCCCATCTTGTAGAGCAAGCCATTAATCAACTGAAATGTCTTACTTTTTAAGACGAGCTTCCTTCTTTCAACTGGTGGCATTTCTTTCAAAAATGTGGATGTGGACAAATATTCCCCAATCTTTTCATACCATGAGGGCAACACTGTGATCTGAAATAAGCGTGCATCTGGGAGATCTTCATTCACCCCTCCCTTGGCAGGTTTGCCCGACCAGATTCTGGACAATTGGTCAATAATCACGTGGCTCTTACCCGGTCATACGATGATAGTAAATGTAAACTCTTGGAGCAATAGTAGCCACCTGCTTACTCGTCCTTGAATGATCGGCTTGTTCACCAAATACATTAAGGCTTGGTGATCCACATAAAAGGTGAACGGCGTGGCCAAGAGATAGTTCCTGAACTTCTGTATGGAGTAAACCATTCCTAGTGCTTCGTGCTTGGTCGTACTATAATTCCTTTTAGCTCTTGAAAGTAGCCGACTCGCAAAGAATACCGGATGGTCCAACCCGTGTGTTCCCACTTGTGCTAGTGTTGCTCGAATGGAAAAATTAGAGGCATCCACATGTACATGAAACTCTTTATTCCAGTTTGGGTATGCCAATATAGGTGAATAGATCAATTGGTCCTTTAGTTCGTTAAATTCCTTCTCCTGTTCTTCGGCCCATATGAATGGTTGTCCCTTCCTCTTCAGTAGGTCGAGAGGATATGACACTTGAGCAATTTTTTTGATAAATCTCCAATAGTATCCCACATGCCCGAGGAAGGACTTCACACTGGTGACATTCTCTGGAGCCTCCATTTGTACGATTACTCTCACCTTATTGGGATCAGTTTTCAATCCAACCTTACACACAATGTGTCCTAGCAGCTTTCCTTGTGGCACCATAAATCTACATTTCTTGGGGTTCAATGCAAGATAGGCTGCTCTACATCTCTCCATGCACTCACCTAAAGCCTTTAGATGCTTTTCTTTATCACTGTAAATTGACCAGTCATTGAGGAAAGCTTTAAAATTACCTACAGACATTCTATCAAAAATGTGGAGTATTATCCTCTGGAGCGTGGTTGGCGCATTGCACAATTCAAACAACATTCAATTTTATGTGTACACCCCATCCTCAACTAGGAACGTAGTCTTTAACTTATCTTCCTCCGCGATACTGATTTGGTTGTAGCCCGAAAAGCCATCCAGGAATGAGTACATTTCATATCCGGCAACTTCTTCGAGGATTGTGTCGGTGAAGGGAATAGGAAATGGGTCTTTGATGGTCACCACATTCAAACTCTAGAAGTCGACACATATTCTAATATGCTCTATTTCTTTTTTTAAGGATATAACAATCGGTGACACCCACTCGCTAACCTCCACTTTGAAAATGATTCCTAATTCCAACATCTTCTCAATCTCCTCTTGCACTTTGGAGGCATAATTTTTATTCATCCTGTAAGGTCTCTTCCGTACGGGCTGGGCTCTCGGTATGAGAGGGATCTTGTGTACGCATAGCTCTGGCGGTACACCTTTTAGATCTGTATACATCTAGGAAAAGGCATCTTTATACTCCATGAAGATTTTAAATGATGTTTCCTTCAGTACAAGGTCCCAATCATCACCCACAAGAATCTCTTTAGGTTTTTCTAGTTCCCCAAGGTTTACCTTCTTCAACATTGGCTCCTCGTACTTGATGAGTTTATCCCGTTCAAACTTGTGTGCTAGCATCTCGTCCAATTTTGTTGTACCTTCCTTATATTTACCATACTTTGGAGGAAATGTTTCACTGGTCGAGCCTTTGTCTTCTTCTGCTTCCCCTTCTCTAATTTGTAGCATGTTGCAATCAGGGTGGAAGACTTCATAATCTTCCATCCGCCAGTGAAATAACCCATTCAACAAACTGGTCTCGTCCTCCAAGAAACTCTAAATCTCTATTACACCTTCCTCATTCGGCTCCATTAACTTTCTTTCTTCATCAACATCTGATTCTCCTCTCGATTCAGATCCCAAAGACGCCAGATCTTCACTGACCACCTAGTTCTTCAGATCAATAGTATACTTCCTCCCCCAACTCTCGATCGAGAGCGTATTCCTCTTCCAGTTGTGGTTTTCCTTGGAATCAATCAACCATCCCCATCCCAATAGTGCATCATACACCTTTTTCTCCAGTGGAATGACGATGAAATTTAGCAAAAACTGTTGCATGTCGATCAAGACTTTTTGTGCCATTAGTGTACCGGGGTTTGATGTCATGCTGGTCTGCTCCTACGAGGTGGAATGTTGGGGGCCATAGGGTCAGATTACCCAAACACTTCCATGTTTCCTCTAGCAGTACGTTCACTCCCAAGCCTCTATTGACGATGGTGTTAGATAATTTCATTCCCAAAATTTCCATCTCTACGATGGTCGGCTTCCTCCTGACACTTACCGTGAGTAGCATTGGATCCATGGCCTCTCCTGCCGGTCATCTCATACTTTCTATCGGACCCTTCTGAATATTGTCTTCAATGACATTTGTGAGTGCTACCCTCAGTTGGGGCATCGTCTGTAGAAGGTTGGTTACCTTGATTGGTATGATTGTGTGAAGCACCTGTTGTACTATGTCTTCTCGGACTCCGATTGCAGCAACGTACTGGTAGCTTTAGAATTTCTCTGTTCATTCACCATTGCCTCTTCTACTTTTTTCTTCCTTCTCAGAGTCTTTCTTTCTCCGTACGAGGGTCCGAATAGTTGGCCTTCTTCGACTGCACCCTCATAATTGCCAAGACTTCTTCATCGGCTATCTCCAGCATGTTGATACCTTTCTACTTTGGACAGTCGGTGTCTTCATAATCACCCAGACCACACCATTTGCATAGCTTTCCCTGATGCCTTGGCCATTCCGGCAATCCCTTGCAAAGTGACCCCATTCATTACACTTCTGGCATTGGATCATGGGTCTACCTTTGTTGTCATACTGAATTTTTCTTCTTGGCGTATTATTTCTCTGATTGTTACGGTAGCCTCTAGGGGATGCGTTGTTGCTCTGGAGTTTCGGCGGTGTGGTTGGAGGGGTTGACTTTTCTCCTTGTGTGAAGAACACTTGCGAACTCCTTGTTTTTAAGTTGTACAGGCACTCCTTGACTAAGTGTCCCATAACTTGGCAGATGTCACAAAATAAGTTTTTCGGGAAGTTCGCCTTTATATGACCTTTCGTCTTGCATTCGGTACACCACAATTCATTTGCCTCCTTGGAACCTTCCTTGTCGACTTTTAGTTCTTTCATCATCTGCATCATGTCCCAATGAAGAGCTTGTATAGTTGTTGATTCGTCTTCACTTTCCTCTGCACTCTCTTCATCATCTTTCTTCTTGCCCTTCAAGGAAGTCTTGTTCTCACTTTCAATGTCCATCGCACAGTTATATGCTTCAGTGTACGAGGATGGTGGTACCACTTTCATTTTTCTCTGAAGTGAGGGAATCAATCCTTCAATAAACCATCTCTTCTTTAGGCCATTCGTTGGTTGTGCCTCCAGCTTTCCTATCAAATCTTTTAATTTCCGATTGTAGGTCCGCACGCTCTCGTGCTTTCCTTGTTTAGTATTGTATATCTCTATGACAATCTCGCTATTGTCTCGTAGGAGTTTGAACTTCTCCTAGAAATCTTGCTTCAATTCCCTCCATGTAGCTTTATGTGCTTGATCCAATTCAGAGTACCAATCAATGGCACTATCTCTGAGTGTTGTTGGGAATGCTTTTAGCCACTGGTCCGGATCATCATGTCCGCTGGCTATCCAAATAGTTTCACATGTCTTACAGTGTTGTACTGGATCTTCTGACTCATTCCCCATAAACTTTGACAGCTTCTGCCACTCCGGAGTAGCCATCTTTCCCCACTGTCCTCCTTGTGTGTTGGACCTGATTAGACTGGTTTCCCCACTACATTTTGATGCATCACTTGCACTCTTGGCCACGTACGAGTCACTCCCACATCTTCTGTCAGCATCCTTGACACCATGAGTCTCTTGGGGTTCCCTCTGGTACTCTCTCCGCCTTGGGGTACTGAGCTCAAATCTTCCACTTGTCAACCGTTCGTCGTCGTCAGAGACGGACAACTCCCGAAAACATTTGATGCTACTACTCTATTCATCTTCATTCTCATAAGGATCATATCTTCCTACGTACGGGGTGTCGAAGGGTTCTTCATCCCTTCCTTCCATCAAACTTTGGTGTGCTTTTCCAATGGATGTGTCTATTCTTGTCAGATTTTCATATGTTCTTTTAATACTCTGATTTATTTCAATTAAATCCTCATCCAATTCCTTATCGGCTTGCTTCAATCTTCTCCGTTGGTTTTCTTGTTCTTGTAGCCTAAGTGATCGCCGAACCTTTTCCTCCTGAGTCTTGTGCCTATCAGGTATTCGATTCTTGTCTTTGTTTGGTCGTACAGTCATTTAGAATTCATTCAAGCGATCATTGCTGACTACCGGATGTATGTCTCTAGCTAGTGTCTCATTCCTCTTCTTCTCGTTTGGTTCTCTCTTCATAGCGCTGCAGTATTTGCTGCCTTCAGCATTCCCAATTCTCTTCCTCTCGAAGGTCTTTTAGGATGATGAAGTGACAGGCCAACAATCTGGGCATGTGATTCAAGAGGTGATCCACCTCATCATTCACTTCCAGCCTATCCCAGATAACTTCTTCAGGGATCTCCCACCTGCGGGATTCCCTTCGTACGTGATCTCGTAAAGATATCTTCCATAGATTAACAATATCTTCAGTCAATAGGTCTTCCCTTTCCTCATTAGCATCTACAGGCTCTTCTACCAGTTGACCCATTACACTACCATGGCGAGTGATTCCCTAGTCTGCTCAGGCAATGGTGCCAAATGTTTTCCCTACGAAATGTAATTCTAGTACTACGTACTACTAAACGAACTAAATCATATGTAGAACATGGAACAAAACAATGGAATAGAAATATATCATGTTTGAACATCAGATGCTTTATTCATCATCAGAAATATCACCATGTACAATCATAGAAGTATCAACAGTGCTATCAACCATCACTATTCACACCCATCTACTTCCCAACTACAGCAAACTAAGTACATATAACATTCGGCGGTAGTTAACTAACCAACCGACATGACGTTTCATAACAGTTATCATTAATCAGGACTTGATTGCCCCAAAGTACATGACATGTATTATTCCTACTAACTATAGTTTTATTAGTAATTGGCTGACTACAGCCGACTACACAAAAGTAAAGATATACTACTTACAATCTATTTTTGAAAAACAACGAGCACCATGTAGCTCATCTATCAGCTCATCAATCTAGGTAATAGGATACCTGTTTTTTATTGTCCTTTTATTCAACAATCTATAATCAATGCACATTTGCAAGGTACCATCCTTTTTCTTCACTAACACAATGGATGAGGTGAATGGTTACTTACTAGGCCTGATATGTCCCATAGCGAGCAACTCCTTAATAGTTTTTTTCTATTTCATCCTTAAGTCACTTAGGATGCCTGCAAGTTGTGACAATCACAGGCTTAGCGCCCTCCTCCAACTCAATGATGTGCTCAATACCGCAGTCTGGTGGTCTACCAGGTGGAATCTCACTGAACGCCTTAGCATGTTTAATCCTCAACTCATGTATATCTGGATGATAAATCGGGGTTTGTTGCTCCTCTTGTAATGGCATCAACATACACTCAGCTTCCCACTCGATCATGTCATGTCACATGAGTCTCTCCATTCTACTAAAAGATATCATTCTGAAATTGCTATCTCAGATGGCTTTCAACACATGATTCCTCCCATCCACCTTAAATCTCATCTCCAAATCATGAAGGTTAAGGGTAAACTCTCCAATTTCATGAAGCCATTTCATCCCTAGAACCATATCAGTGTCTCCCATATTCACCACATAAAAATCTTCCTTAAAATCATAATTATTGAACCGCATAGGAAGATCTAAAATCATCCTATCACACTTGAGAGTGTATCCATCTACGACCTTCACTCTTATGCCCTCAAATTCTTAAGGCTGAATCCCACGCCTCTCAACCAACCTAGCATCAATAAAATTATGCATGGCACCTATATCCAACAAAGTAATGATCTTTTTCCCAGCTAAGACCCCTCGCATTCTGAAAGAGCACTCTCTTTGTATGCTAGTGAGACGTCATTTTCAACCTCATTTTCACATTTTTCCACCTCGGATTCCTCATGCTCAGTGTGTTGGTCTGATTTTTCAGATTCAGAGTCCTCTTAGAATTCCCACATTATTCGGTTAGCCTTTCCATTAGGCCTCAAAGGACAGTTGTGGTTTGCATCATAGGGTCCTTTGCAATAGAAGCACAAATTCTTCTTGCGCAGGTCATCGATGGTATCTTTGTCTAACGGGGTTGCTGATTTCCCTTTGGAATCTGAGTTTTCCTTCTTGTTAGAGAATGATTTTCTGTCCTTGTATGAAGATGATGCTTTAGATGAGAACTTACTTTGCGGAGCTGCAATTTCTAGGCTCCTAGCCTTTTTCATAGCCTCCTGTAGGGTCAAGGGATCAAAAGCTTGGATCCAACCTCTCAATGGTTCTAATAGACCTTCGATGAATAATACAACTAATCTTCTTTCTGATATGTTGGGAACCATAACTGATAACCGTTGAAAATCACCTATATATCCCTCCAAACTCCCAACTTGCTTGAGTTTAGCTAAATCTTTGAAATAGGTTTCTGGATCTTTCTTATCAAAGCATTCAACCAACCTGTCAATGAACTCCTGGTAAGAGGTGATGCGGTTATGCTTCAACGTGACCATCCCATGATACCACCAATCATGACCTAATCCCTCTAAGTGTAAGGTGGCATACTTAATTGTGTCCTCCTTTTCCATAGGTTGAAGTGTCAAGAACGTATCCAGTTTGTGAACCCAAACTTGAGTCGTGATCTTACCACTACCATCAAATGTAGGCAATGTGAGTTTGCTAGTGGCATCTTTCAGGTCTCTATTTTGATTCTGAGGCCTCCTCTCTTTCGTTGATTTGTAATGCTCTCTCCTTTGACTTTCTAATCTGTCAAAGCTCATGCGTTCCCTAACCTGTGGTGTTAACAATTCCCATTCGGCATTCGATGCCATGAGAGTATATGCAAATATTTCCTCTCCCTCTTCTTTTGCATTACCCTCTTTTGATTTATCCCTCAAAAAGGTAGGACGTGTAGGTCTATCTGCAGTTTGTGAAGGAGCACGATGTGCTCTAGGTTTCCCAGCCACACTCCTATTATCCTCTGCAACCTTGTTCTGTTCTATCTACGGTACAAATTATTGCATTGTTGTTGTAAAACCTTTGAAAGCTCAAGTCATCCACTTAAAAAGCTCTCTACCATCTCTATCCTCATTGTTTTCCACATTTCTTCTTTCATTTCTCAGTGGACCTTCTTCTTCCATATCACCCATTTCTGCTATTGGTATATCTTCAAATGGCTTATCCTCTTACCAATTCTCCACTTGCTCCCTTTAGCGAGTGTAGTACCTATTATGACCTATCATGTGAAACTTTAACCCTCCAAGATGGTAGGATCAAGGCTCTCATACCAATGTAGTGTTCCACCACTCTGCTGATTTGTTTTCACTAAGTTTTGTAGGTCTGATTTTTGTTTTAGTTTTTATTTCTTCCTTCTTGTCTTTGAGTTTGTTTGCCAATAATGCTAAAAAGGTACCAACAAGCATATACATACAATGGAAACTTCAAATAAACTAAACTACTGAAACAACCTTGAGTACATTGCTCAATTTAGTGGCCAAATATGATTTCTTCATTACATGATAAGATGCATACAACATATAACTTACATCAGATTTAAAGCTAAATATATCTTATACCAACTTTAACTTACAGCCATAGAACTCTGTGAATAGTAACTTGCTATAGTACCAAACCCCAATGAAGTGCTCACGTCTCTTGGTAACCAAACTTCTCCCACCCAAATCTAATATGGGAAGCCTCCTTGGACTAGGGCTCCCTTTTTGGAGAGATAGCAGCCTCTTAAGAGAGGCGTTTCTTTTCTTTTCTGCTGTTGAAACCCTCAAGAGAGGGATAGCTGGATGTAGCTTCACAACTCAGTCCAAAAATTCTTCAAAATGCAAGCAGCCCTTAGCAAAACAATGTTGAAGACGATGGTTGCCAACCCCACTCAGAAATCAGCTCAAAAACTTTGTCAATCAGCTCTTAAAGTCACCAAATGTGCATTCAAATTCAACCCAACAACCTTAAGGTGGTGTTTCACACCCTCAAGCAACTCAAAATGGAAAACCAAGCCCCCTCTAGGCTTACCCACTACAAGAAATCAAGAAACCCTAACCTCCCTCTTCCTCCAAAGCCCAAACTCACAAGTCAAAGAAGTAAAATGATCAATGCATGAAGAGGGTCGAACTTTTTCCTTCTAGTTATATGTTTTTGCATTGAAATTACTATTCATTAAAGTGAGCACTATTCACTTAAGTTATAACATTTTTCACTTTATGAATGAATAGTAATTGTAAAATATAAAGTGACCTCTTCATTTTAAAGACACATGGTCCCTAGGCCAAAGATGGTGAAATAAAAGGTGAGTATCATAAATTTAAGCACAAGTAGCATGCCAAACACAACAATTCACCCTGCCACCATACTCCGAAGATCAACACTACAATTTGACAACCAAGTACCCGTCCAAGTGACCCTCTATCTAGAACCATTAGCCTACGAGGGTCGACATGTTAGGCTAATCCATTGATTTTTAGGAAGACTAGCTAGAAGGGAACATTACACAATATGACACATGAAGGAAATCCCACTTCTTATAGAAAACAGTATCTGTGGTATTGTCAGAAAGCGAGTGCTACTACAAGGATACCAGTAGAGGAAGCAATTTCAACAAGCACATTTTATTTTTGGGGCACAAAGTGGTTCAAAGATGCTCTCTACAGTAATAATAGATTTGCTACTTGGGGTTTGGCATTTGGTCAATCTAAGGAACAACTATTCCTTTCACTGGCTTCTATTAAAGATGTGTCTTCTACATATCCTTGTGGAGTATTAGCTTTAGGAGTGCCAATGAGAATTTTAATGGATTTCATTACACATTTTAATCTTCATGGTGGTGATATGTATTTAGCCACAAAAGATGGATATTTGCTTGCACAAACAAGAGCAGCTTTCCATGTTGGAGGGGAACTAGAAAAACCTATATTGTTAGAAGCTACAAAATTTAGCAATCTTGTGGTGGCAGGAGCAGCATTGCATCTAAAAAACAAATTACATAACATATCAAGATTGGGCAGTGAAACTTTCAATTCCTCTGATGCAATAATTCAAGGTGCATTGTACATAGTGGACAGTACACCCATCCATCTTGCTAGAACAACTATGGTATAGAACTTTGTTCTTTGCTGGAAAGGTTAAGAATTGAACATTTTCATGAACAAAAAAGGAAGATATGTTTCTTTAAAATTACTATTAGAAATGTACTTCCTTGATGTAATCTCTGAAATATGTTGGAAAGGATCACATGTAAATTTTGTTGTGTATTCTACAAATATGAGTTATTTTTCCACTCCAAGATGTTTAATTTTTTTCTTATTAGGATACTAAACATTGGTCATGTTTTGTATGATTATATGTTCCATCTCATGCTTTTTATTATTTCTCACTTGTAAGTCAATTCGCTTGTCTAGGTATGTGTTGTCATCATTCCCTGCAAAAGCATTTGGGATCACATGAATAAACAAGGCACACTACATTAATTTTGCTAATCATCTTGGTAGCTTGCATGTTCTTCATAAGCTGTGTTTTTATTTTTTTGCTTACATGAGCTGGGATTAGAGAAATGCACCTCTGTGCAGCATTAATTCAACAACTTGAGGCAACATAACAAGCACAGAGAAAAAATAACCAAAAAAGTATTTTTTTTGCAAGAATGAGTCACAACTTACGGACATCTCTTGCAGCTATCATTGGCCTCATTGGTCTTTGTCATTATTATTCTTCTGAAGGTTCAGAATTGGAGATGAACCTCTTGCAAATGAATTCTTGTGCAACTAACTTGCTTGGTAAGTCTGTCTCAGTGACCACATTAGAACTGACAAAGTTAAAAGATTATAAATGCAATTCTAGTACATCTTTGGTCTCCATAAATTTCTAATTTATTTACAATAAGTTATTGAGATTTGTGTGAATTTTTCTTCAAGATTATGCTTGCAGGAGTTTTTAAGTTGTGGAAGTAGCCTTTTTCAAAAACTAGAATTGATTTGTGCTCCATATATAATAATATTTTTTTTGTGTATATACATATTTTTCAAGTATATTAAACTCTATCTTGGATGCGAGTAAATTCAAGGCTGAGAAGCTGCAACTTGAAGAGATAGATTTCAATATAGTTCAGGTCCTTGAAGAAGTTGTAGATATGTTCTCTGTTATGGCATTAGATAATAGTGTAGAAGTTGTATTGGATTTGTGTGATGAGTCTGCAGAGAAAGTATCATGGATTAAATGTGATGTAGGTCAACTGAAGCAGATATTTTGTAATTTACTAAGCAACAATGTAAAGTTTACATCTGAAGGCCATGTGATATTACGTGCTTGGGTTAGGCAAGTTACCCTTAGGAAGCCCTCAATTCGTGGCGACTGCAATGGTCAACATTTTAGGGAATTTTGGAGTTGTATGCCTAAATGGATCTTTGAGGTTGGTAATGCTTACAAACAATTAGATGCCTTTTCTGAGGTTCAAAATGATTCAAATTATGTTGAGTTCAAGTTTGAGGTAGAGGATACAGGAAAGGGTATTCCAAAGGATAGACACAAGTCTATTTTTGAGAACTTTGTCCAAGTTGATGGATAAACTTCTACAAACCATGGTGGCACTGGTTTGGGTCTTGGCATTGTTCGATCATTGGTAAGTAATGCATACTATTATTTCCTCACTTCCTAACTGGAATTTCTTTATCTTGTGTGTTTCTATCATTTTTTTCTCTTTTCAAAAGAAATTCCATAGATGCTCGAAATAAGTTTTTAGTTTATTTGAATTTCATGTTTTGTTGAACTCTACATGTTGTGAAGGTAGGTTCACCTCAATATTTTCTGACAATATCAGTGGTTCTTAAACTGTTGATTTTGAATCCTATTGTGTGTGGTAGGTGTATCTAATGGGTGGAAATATTAAGATTGTTGATAAATGTGAACCTGGGGAAAAGGGAACTTGCTTTCAGTTTAATCTCTTTTTCAGAAATGTTGAGGTTACTGTAGATCAGAGCAAGAATGGAGAAAATCAGTCATCAAGTATGCATGCATTTGATGGGATTTCTATGTAGGCTAAAAGTGATTCATGTGGAAAATCTAACATTCAAGATTGACAACTAGGATGGAAATCTTCTTCATTGACATCCAAAATTTTGAGAGGAAGAGGAGAGAGTTTCTGTTATGCTGTCGAAATTATCCCAGATTCTTGTTGAAGTTAGTGGACATTTGAGAAGCTGAGTGCTGCTATTGTATTGTAATTCTTCATTACTGATAATACAAAGTACTGTGCTTTTTGGTGTGGGGTTTTTTACTTGGAAAGGTTTTCCCCAGTAAATTTGTGTGTTTTGGTATTAATATTTTATGTGTATTTGAATTTGTTTCTTTCGTTGTAACAGTTTAATGATTTGTATGAATTTGCATAATCTCTCTCACATAGATTAGTGTTGGAAGTGTTGTTCCACACCTTTGCTTCCTTTCAGTTGGTATCAGAGCCTAGCCAGTTTGGGTCCCATTGTTTGGTAGCAGGTTTTTTGTACTGATCTTTGTTTGAGTGGGAGTCTTTGAAAAAGTATTTCAAAATCTTGTCGCAGAAATAAAGATGGCAAGTACATCTAGTAGAATCGAGATGGATAAGTTTAATGGCAGCAACTTCGAGTTATGGAAGTTAAATATGGAGGATATGCTCATGGATAGAGATCTGTGGGCTGCAATATCCATTACAAGACCAATCACTATGACTCAAGAAGAGTGGGATCTGAAGGATCGAAAAGCCAAGGGTTTGGTTAGACTTTGTTTGGCTGATTTAGTGCTCTTGAATGTCCATGAAGAGAAAACTACAAAATCTCTTTGGAAGAAGCTTGGATATGTTTATCAAGTTAAATCTTTGGTAAACAAGTTATTCCTGCAAAAGAAATTGTATTCTCTGAAGATGGAAGATGGAGGATCCATTGCAGATCACCTGAATGCATTTAACATGTTGATTGCTCAGTTGGGTTCTATTGGTGACAAGATTGAAGATGAGGATCGTTGCATGCTTTTGTTATGTTCTTTTCCAGACTCATGGGATCACCTAGTTATGGCTATTGGAAGTACCACCACCAGTTGCAAAATGGATGATGTGGTTCCATCGCTCTTGTCTAAGGAGATGCGGAGAAAATCTTCTGAGATGGCCAAAGAAGCACTTGCTATTCGTGGAAGACCTAAAGAGAAAGGAAATAAAAAGGACAAGAAGTTTAGATCAAAATCTTCAGGGAGATCTAAGTCTCCTGGAAAGTTCAAAGCGAAATGTTGGAATTGCAGCAAACCTAGTCATTTATGTAAAGATTGCAAGGAGGAGAAGAGAAAGAAAGGTAAAAATAATTTTTTTGATTTTGACTCTGAAAAATCCTCTCAAGATGATGCAGATGCTTTTGTCGCAGCCTTGGCAACACATGCATCAGAAGATGTGTGGTTAATAGACATAGGTGCCTCTTTCCACATGACCTCACATAGGGGTTGGTTCTCAAAGTATGAAGAGTATGATGGTGGGAAGGTGTATTTGGGTGATGACTCTCATCTAAAGATTGTTGGCCGTGGAAGAATTAAGATTAGATTCCCTGATGGTAGATTGAAGGGGATTGATGGTGTACTGCATATCCCCAGTTTGGCACGAAACCTACTTTCTATGAGTAAGTTAAGTAATGCGGGTGTGCAGGTTATTTTCTCAAATGGAGGATGCAAGATGACAAGAGGATCTATGGTGTTGGGTAAGGGTGTTCGGATCGGCACTCTGTACAAGTTGGATGCATGCACTATTCAGTGCAATAGTTCTTCTGATATTTCAAAGAAAAGGCCTTTGGATTCTTCATCCCCACCATCAGATCTAGCAGTGAAGAAGTCTATTGTTTGTACATCTGATGGTTATGCTTTCTGGGTACCTAAAGGTGCAAATGCTTTGGAGATGAAGCTTCCAGCGGAGAAGAAAATGTTATGGCACCAAAGACTCGGTCATATTGGTGAGAAGGGTCTTAGAGCCCTAAAAAATAAAAGCCTTGTTGAAGGCCTTGATGATTGTAATCTCAAGTTCAACTTTTGTGAACATTGTGTATATGGAAAACAAAACCGTGTTTCTTTCTATTCCAGTTCTCATAAGTCTTATGGGGTTTTGGACTATATTCATGTAGATGTGTTTGGTCCCATGAATGTTCGTTCATTAAGAAAATCTGTATATTTTGTGTCTTTCATAGATGATTACAGTAGGACATTTGTTTATTTTCTCAGGAGTAAATTTGAAGTCTTTAATTGATTTAAGGAGTTTAAGGCTTTGGTTGAAAATCAAACTCATAGAAAGATTAAATGTTTGAGGACTGACAACGGTGGTGAGTTTTGTTGGGCAGAATTTGATAAGTTATGTAAGGAGCACGGGATTGAAAGACATAAGACAACTCCATACACTCCACAACAAAATGGAGTTGTAGAAAGGATGAATAGGATGCCGATGGAGAGGGCTAGGAGTATGTTGAGTGGTGCTAGCCTTGAGTAGAAGTTTTGGGCTGAAGCAGTAGCCACTGCATGTTATCTAATCAACAGATCTCCTACATCAACTCTTACTGAAAAGACACCCATGGAGGCATGGTCTGGTAAGAAGCCTTCGATGATACATCTCAGAGTTTTTGGTTACGAAGCTTATGCTCATGTTCCAAGTGTAAAGAGATCTAATTTGGAGAACAAGGCAGTTAAGTGTATCTTCATTGTCTATGGTGTCGGTGTGAAGGGGTACAAGCTTTGGGATCTAGTGTTCGAGAAGGTTCTCCATAGCAAAAGTGTAATGTTTCAGGAGTTGAAACCTTCCACAGTTGAGCCGCAGCCAAAGAAAGAGGAGAAGCAAAAGGAGGTAGTTCAAATTCCACTTACTCCAATGAAAAGTGAACTACATACTCCTATTGAACCCGATGATGAGGAGAGCCCTAGAAGCTCTGAAAGTTCTGAAGAAGAAGAACCACAACCTCAGCAATTCAGGAGGTCTACACATGATAGGAGGCCACTAGAGAGGTTTGATTATTCACCAGAAAGATTTGGTTATTCACTATTGGATTCTAGTTGTGTTTTTGCTTTGATTGCTAACACTGATGAGCCTAGGACTATTAGAGAGGCTATGGGTATGAGTGATGCAGATTCCTAGATGAAAGCCATGGATGAAGAAATGGTTGCTTTGAAGAAAAATAATACATGGGATCTGACACCTTTGCCTAAAGGATGAAAACTTGTTGGATGTAGATGGGTGTTCAAGAAGAAATGTGGTCTTGATGGTAGTGTTGAAAAGCACAAAGCACGTTTGGTTGCAAAAGGGTATTCTCAAGTGGAGGGAATTGACTATGGTGAGATATTCTCTCCTGTTGCAAAGCTGACATCTATTCGGTTCTTGTTATCACTTGCAGCAGTGTATGATCTAGAAGTGGAACAGATGGATGTGAAGACAACGTTTCTTCATGGTGGTTTGGAGGAAGAGATCTATATGTCACAGCCAGAGAATTTCGTGGTAAAAGGTAAAGAAAATCTGGTTTGCAAGTTGAAGAAGTCTTTATACGGTCTTAAGCAGTCTCCTAGAATGTGGTACTAGAAATTTGACACCTTTGTGTTGTCTTTGGGATTTCTGAGATCTAAATCTGACCATTGTGTATATTACAAATCTAATAATGGTCGCATTCTCATAATTACATTGTACATAGATGATATGTTATTTTTTGGGAATGGTATGAATTTGATTTCAGATTTGAAGTCTCAGCTATCAACACAGTTCGAGATGAAGGATCTAGGTGCAGCAAGGTATATTCTGGGAATGGAGATCATAAGAGATAGAGCTTGCAAAAAGCTTTGGTTAAGCCAAAGCAACTATGTGAATTCAGTGTTGGAGAGATTCAACATGGCAGATTGTAGGCAGTTAGTTGTTCCAGTGATGCAAGGGATGAAACTTTCTATGGAGGATTGTCCAAAATCTCCTACTGAGATGGAGGACATGACCAAAGTACCATATGCGAGAGTTGTTGGCAGTTTAATGTATGCGATGGTTTGTACGAGGCCAAACATTGCCCAAGCAGTGGGAGTCCTTAGTCGTTATATGGCTAATCCTGGACGAATACATTGGGATGCGATAAAGAGAGTGTTTAGATATTTGTGGGGTACTTCTGAGTACTCTTTATGTTATCATGGTTATCCTACTAGTTCTCAACATTATGTAAGTATTCATGGATATGTGGATTCAGATTGGGCAGGTGACATTGACAGCAAAAGATCCACAAGTGGATATGTGTTCACGATGAATGGTGGTGCGATTAGTTGGATGAGTAAGCGGCAGGATGTAGTCACTTTGTCCACGACTAAAACAGAGTACATGGCAGCTACTCACGCTTGCAAGGAAGCCATTTGGCTTAAGAGGTTGTGTTCAGATATTGGTTTTGATGCAGGAAAGATTACTATCTGTTGTGACAGTCAAAGTGCCATTTGCTTAGCAAAGAATCCCACTTTCCATGCCAGAACAAAGCACATTGATGTTCAATTTCATTTTGTTCGTGATATGGTAGAAGATGGAAAGGTAAATTTGGAGAAGGTTGGCACTTTGAGAAATGTTGCAGATGCACTGACAAAGCCAGTGAGCATAGAGAAGTTTAAATGGTGTGTTGTTTCAATGGGCCTTGGGGCCCTGATTAATTGATACAGATGTCTTCATGATAGGTCTCCTCTTCCTCTCAACTCAATACACTATATTATAGTATATTATCTACAACATAAAACAAGATTTTTATCTGTCATGCAATATTCGTAACACATTGAAAGTGTAAACTTGAGTTCAAATTTGAACTTCACAAATGATTGCTCACACTCGTGGAGAAATCAAAATCTTCACCGAAGTAGCAAACTCACATGAATATGATAACTATTATCTATGGTAGTTCCAAGACCATGCAACCACCTTCGTAAATAGCTCCACCGCTAATTTGCTTCATGCATTATGTTCTCACAGTTAGCTCAAAGTCTCCACCGTCTTAACTCATCCATCGCTAATTGTATTCATCTTATTGCATTCATCGCTAACTATTTTCATCTTATCTCCTTATGCATGATCGATGGTTTTAGTTAACTCTACTGTCACCATCTCATGCACCGCTGGAAATAGATTGAATCCATGCACTCATATGTTTTAGTCATCCACCATTCATGCAAATAGGTTGAGACAATCAATTATCTCAATAAATTTCAAAAGTCCACTGGAAAAGGCCTGCTCTCAAGGAAAATGTCTATGCAGTCCTTGCAATGAATGGAGAGGCAAGAAAAATGATTTTGAAGAAATGGTTGGAACACAGATATGTATCAGTTTTGATGGTAAAACAATGGGGGGATTCTATCCCAACACTTGAAAATCTCAAACAAGAGGTTCTCTTCTAGAGTTTGAGGGCTTCCAAGACTTCTGAGTTGGTTTTTTCAAAGATCTTGTTGAAAGATCCTTGGGTGGATGATAAGGACTTAGGAGGACATCAAGATGACACATTCCCTGATTATGGTGTAAAGCAACTTTCTCCAGATGGATATGGCCCAGCTACTGAGGAATCTAAATAGAGAAGAGTGAATAGAGTAAGTGTGCACTTACTGGTTGTTGTAGATATCAACATGATTGTAGGACCTCCAAAACAAATATCAATAATTATAAGTAACTTTTCTGGAGTTGGACAGATCCCTAGCTGTAAGGTTGCGTCACTAGCTAGTGCAAATAGTCCTCGTGTAGACTTGGAGAACTTGAAGAGAGGATTGGTTCCTTATGACTTGATATTACATAAGCTAGTTCATGGCTCATGTTTTCATAGAGTTTGGGATCTTGTGCAGGATCTTACTGGAAAAGGAATGCAGCAAGCTTCAAAAATTGCAGCATCAAATGTTTTGTCATAGATGGAAACTAGTGATGAACATTTCAGAAGGAAATCCTTTGATCAACCTAAATCTAGTTTGGTAAATTTGCAAGATCAAAAGAAAATGTGGTCAGAACTAACACAAAAGGATAACAAATTGAGACCTCAAAATTTATTGGAAGGCATGCATATACTTGTTGCAGAAGATAATTTTGTTTTATAACAACTTGCGCAAGCCACGCTTACCCGATTAGATGCCACTGTCAAATGTGTTAATGATGGAGAACAGACCATGCAAATATTTTCTGAAATACTTCATAACAGAGTCAAGAACAATAATGATTTATTTTCATCAAAACAGTGTCCACTTGAATCATCTGATCCTCCTGTACAACCCTATTTCTTTGGCATTCATTTGATAGATTGTGAAGTAGTTCTTTCAAAATCCATTGCAAGCTTCCTTATTTGAAATTTCCTTACATTCTTTTCAAATTTATGTTTCAAAGATAAACCATATTGCATCTGTATTTATAAAATGAAATTCAGCTGTAATAGTGCTGATATCTAGGTTAAAGAAAAACTTTGCTATAAGCAGAAGGCTATCTTATTTGCATATAAGATATATTTCTTCATTGTATTTCACTGTAAAATGAGTTTGATCTAGCTTTGTAATAGATTTTTATACTGAAGGTTTTTTCCTACTAATTTTTTTCTTCTCTGGTTAAGGATCATTTTTTGTAGAGGGATCTTTTATATGAGAGTAGTTGAATACAATCCAGGCCTTTATCTTGTTATAAAGTTTTAAAAATCCCCAATTCCACCAAGTAGATCTAAGAAAGGACTCGATAGAGCTGACCAAATTATTATTTCGTGCTTAGAAAGTAAAATATGTTGAAGTAAACAACAACTTTAAAAAAAATCACAGTGAAGTGGAACAAAATGAAAAAGTTGTAACCTGAAGGAAGATGCACATTTTCAAGCCATCAAAATTATGTACAATATAGGAGCGATCTTATAGAAGTATGATGCAATTGGTTCTCATATAGTTGCAGAAGATGAAATGGCTATCTATGTTGAAATCCATTAATCATATATTTTTTGGCAGATGGTCAGCGCTCCCCTCGGGATTCGTGACATGGACTAACTGCCTCCCATGGATCCATTAACTCTAGAAGTTGTATTGAGCATTAGCATCTTTTGGTGCAACGGTAACTGTGGGCCAACAAGTGGTATCAAAGCTAAAGGTGCCGGGTTCGAATCCCCTCGAGTAATGCTGAGGGGGAGTTTGTTCGCAGATGGTCAACGCTTCCCTCAGGATTTGTGTCATGGACTAACCGCCTCCCATGGATCCGTTAACTCTGGCAGTTGTATTGGGCATTAACAGGTTGATCTTTTAGTGTAACGACAACTATGGACCAACAATATTTGTAATAATATATTTGCAGCTGCAAGAATTTTGAATTTCACAGGTGAGAAAATATACCAATGATGAAGACAAATCCCAATCAGTACTTAACAGAGTTTTGAATATATAAGTGAAATATTTGAGAATTTGGCAAAGGTGTTGGTTTTGGATGCAAAAGTGTCTGAGATCAAGAATTTTTCTTCTTTCAAGTGAAAGCATCTTACATCTTTACATGACAATATTGTAGGGTGTTGAACCTAGAAAAACAATTGAATGATATATTTTTTCTTCTTTAGGGGTTGTTCCTAATTTGACAAAGCTTGTCAAAAAGCAATTTAGCAGTAGATCCTTATGAGCAATTCCCTTTTGACCTATGTTGTTAAGGTCTTGATTTTTCTAGTTGAAATAATATGTTTCTTTTGTAATAGGTTGAGATTGCATGGTAAATCCTTAGAATATTCAATATGAATCTTCATTAACTAGTACATAAGATTTAGATATTCCATTCTTACTCGATATTTTCATCGATATACTCCAACCAACAGTAATTAGAACTATTACAATTAATTTCTTACAGGAATAAACATGATGGAGGCCTGGTTATCTTCCCTTTGGAAGTAAAAGTTGTTGTATCATGGGGACCATTGAATAAAGTTTTCTACACTCAAGTGCATTACTTTCACTTATAATAATATAACCCTACTATTTGATCACTCCTAGCAATACATTGCTAACATGACTTAATGCTTTGTTGAGTGCATACAAAAGAGTGGAATGATAACTTTTTTAAAAGTTTTCCATGTCTAATATAGTTTGTTTAACAACTCTACTATATCCTCTAGTTTTTCTCCTTTTTTGTTCCATATTTTAAAAAAATTACTTTATTTGTTTGATTGTCTGGTGCAATTGTAGATACCCATAATGGATGGGTATGAAGTAACTCGTAGGATCCAAGAAGAAGAAAAGTGTTATGGCTTTCATATACCAGTTATTGCCCTGACTGCTCATGCAATGGTTGAGGAGGCAAGGGATGTATTCAAGCATGAATGGACTTTCACTTGGAAAAGCCACTGAAAATAGAGCATCTGCTAAATATAGTAGGCAAGATCTGTTTAAAAAAAGAAGCATTAGAATTATAGAGGATTCATCATCCCACCAAAAATATCTATGAGATTTGGTTTCATGCCATTACCTATGCTTGTGAGATTATTCATGCTCCAACATACAAAATGCAAAGATTTTTGAGAAGGATATGGCTCATTTAAATATTTATTTGTATGAAATTAGGGATAGGTTTGATTGCATTGCAAAGACTGGACCCTTGATTAGGTAATTTTTTCTATATGTGCCTACAATTGAAGACATATGGGTTGATTGCTTTGATGAGCATGAATTGAAAATCAAAGACTATTGCAAGATGGAACTCCCTCTTATCAAGGGGTGTATTTAGAGAAGGTCCCAAATAATTTGCATGAAGGTGTAAGGGTCCTAGACCCTTATCTATAGCAAGGACAAGGTCAACAATCAAATCATGGACACACTAGATGCATTTGCACCAAAAGATAGGCCAAAATTAAGGTGGTGATTGATAGAACCATGAGGTGGCTAAGGCATCCTTATATGATGGATTATCCTCATCCATGGTACCAAAAACCTCCTAAGTCCCCAACAATAATTAAAGAACTAGGGGAATCTTCATTTTCTACACCACCAAGGAAGACCAAGAGAAGGAAAGAAGAGGTTCCTAAGTTGCAAGTTATTGTGGAAGAAGAGGTTGAAGAGGAACCATTACAAAGAAGAAGGACAAGAGCATCAATGGCTCAGGAAGCAACATAGGAGGCAATTCAGGTTCCACCTACTCCTCTAGTCCAATCTCCAATTCCTTCACCTCCTACTTCTCCACAAATTCTAGTTCCTCCTCCCCCTAGGTCAGCATCTCAAAACAATGGATTGGGGAGGGTGAACTAAACATTTATGAGTTGCAATATGTGATAGTGCAAGAATATTCTCAAATACCTTCATAGGCTCGAGAAGAAGGTTTCGTTCTTAATGTAATACCATCTTCTAAGGAGTCTCACACTTCGACTCAGTTGGTGACTCCTTCACCTCCTCCTTTTCTAGGATCCACCTCCATTAGGATCCCTCCTCCTCCTCCAATTCCTCCCTACTCCACTTCTCCGAGACAACCAAGTTTTCCTAGAGCACATATAGGATAGACTTTAGTAGGAGATTCAGGATTGCTTGTTTGGCTAAGCTCCACAATAGGGAAGAGACAAAGAATATATTAATCCTTTTTAGAGGACTTCTCAAGGTTGGTGGGAATGTTCTAGGCTTAACCAAGGAAGAAGAGACCTAGAAAATTGTCCAACATCAGTTTGGATGTGGGAGCAAGAACCACACAAGTGGCAACCCCTTTGGTAGATAAAGATGAAGCTAGCATGTAGCCAGGGGACTACCAAGTGTATACATTCAACCTGGGTCACCAAACATAAGAGGGAGAGAAATAGTCTTTCCAAACTTTTGTGTCTACCATCCTATGTTGTATGGATAAAGATGAGAAGACCAAAATAGAGCTTAAGTCCTAAGTTGGTGAGCTTGTTGTGTACATCAATTTCCTCATGGGCCTAATGGATTCAAATACACCTACTCTTGCAATCCTGAAGGCTTTGGACAAGGGGCAAACAAAGACAATATTTTGGGGGTGTGGTGAGTGCAACCAAGAATTTGAGGGATTCATTGGGGACAAAAGGCTATAGGTTGATCAGTGAGACCATTCAATGTTATCACAAAGAAAGCAATGAAGCCAATGCAATGGTTGAGTTTGAAGAGTCTCTTGATGAAGAGTTCATACTACTATAGAACAACCTACCTCAACTTCAAAGAATGGCCATGATTCCATTTGCAGACCTACAAAGAAAAAATGTGTTAGCAAATGGCAATCAATGCATACGGAGTGGCTTGAGACCACTAGGTGGAGAATAAAGGTGTTGAATGCTTACAAAAGAAATTTCATTGTGTTGAAAGAGCCTACCAATGCAATCATGGTAGAGATTGAAAATTTTATTGAGACCCTTCTCTGCACATTTTGGGAGTGCCCTAGTAAGGCTCTTCCATTTGTTTCCATCATCAAGGAGTTCATTGGGAAGTAGAGGAACTAATTGATGAGTTGATGAGAATAAAGGGGAACCTCCATGTTTTCTAGGCCAAGATTCTAGAGATGAAGTTTTGGAGAAAGTTAAGAAATCCTTCTTTGCTAAGAAGATAAGAGACCAATGCACAATTGCTCCCAATTTCAACTTAGTGTTGGAAGCATTGCAAAATTTCCAAGCCTAGTTCCTAGATCAATGAGGTAAAAAGATGATTCAAATCTTGTAGTAGGGAAACAATGAGCTAGGCTTTATTATGATGTCATTAGTGAATAGAAGAAAACTAAAGCTAGCTTTTCTCTTATGATGTATTGCAAAAATGTTTTGATTAAAAGGAGGCTTTATTTTGTTCCCTGAATAAAAAAGAAAAGAACGTTGAATCACATAAAAATAAAGATAAGGTTTTTGCAACTGTAGATTTTCTTGTAGCCTTATACATAGGTACACTAGGTTTTCCCTCCTTCCTTCTAAACCTCAAGATATTTGGTAAGAACTTACATAATTGTTTAGTTGATTTTGGTGCTTTTGCAAATGTTATGCCTTATTCTATTTGTCAAAATTTGGGAATGGTGCCCACCTAGACCAAAAATAAAATTGTTCAGTTGGACAAGACAAAGGTGAGAATTGTAGGTGAATTAAAGGATGTGTATATCTAGGTGGTATTAGAGCTGTAAATACAACAATGTATTGATATCTAGGTGTGTGAGGGAGAAATATGTAAGTATAAATAAGATCAATAAGCAAAGAATAGAACTAATCTAATCCAAAATAATGATCTAGATCTATTCCCATTCCCTCACGAAATGCACAGTTTAAGAAAATTGAATTCAAGAATATGTAAATGAAATGCATCAAAAACAATTGAAATCAATAAGAAAAATCGTTACCCATCTCGTGTTGGAGTGTGTTCGTATGATGTCGGATTGTTCATATCACTGTGAAGCCTCCATTGTTGTGTTCAAAAAAGCTTGGATGTGATGCATGTATGGTTGATCAAAGAAATGTTGAATCTCTATCAATGGTCATTGTGAATGTCGGCAGTACTTCATTGTGCAAATGGTGTTGACTCTTCAATCCATTTTTGTGATGAAAGAGGTTTGTTAGATAGAAAATGTGATTTCGAATTGATGATCAGGATTGCGTAGTAGAATATTTTGATCGACGGTCAAGAGATGATGAGAGGAAATAGACATGAATGATTTCTGCAAAATAGATTACACAATTTGTGTGATTGAAAAATAGATTGATTAGTCAAGAATTAGATTGATCAAATAGGAATTAGATTGACCAGTCAGGAATAGATTGAGAAATCAGGGGATCATGATTTACTCAATCAAAAAAGTGGGCGAGGAATGATTCATTAATTGATTTCATTCATTCATTCATTTTAGAGTTGAACGTGCAAATCAAGTTTGACTTTTGCAAATAAAGTTGCATTAGTTTGATTTGATTTTTGATAATGATTTGAATAGTTTTATTCAAATTATTCAAATTTGGAGGGAAAGTGACTTAATTAAATTATTATGATTTAATATTCAATTCTTAGGGGAATAAAGTGATTTAGTGACATAATTAAATAATTGGTGTTATTTAACTAATCAAGACTACATAAAGTGAGATTAGGACTTTATTAAATAAATGTAATTTATTTAATTGGTCGAAATTGAAGAAATGTGAATTAATTAAATAATGTCATATTATTCAATTAATAGTAGAAATAGGGTTTTAGGACTTCATTAAATAAATGGAATTTATTTAATTGGTCAAAAATGATGAAAAAGTGAATTAATTAAATAATGTCGTATTATTCAATTAATAGAGGAATTTAGGGTTTTTGATGCTTTTGATGTGAAATGCACTGATGTTTGATCATAATGATGTTGATGATGTGAGAATGTTGTTTAGTATGTGTGATAAGTGTTTGGTCAATTTTACATGTCTACATTTTGCCCCTCTTTGATACAAAGTATTGATTGCTTTGTTTCAAAGATTCGATGTTAAGATAAAGATTTTTAAAAAAAATTATGCCCCACTGTGCCCCGGTGGCTAGCAGAATGATGGTAGGACTATGTTTCTCCCTTGAGAGGTTGGCTAAAAATTTTGATTTTGAGGTCAGGCTCACAACACTATTCCATTCCAGTTCAGTTGTGGAGAGGATGAAAAATTAAGTCTATAGATCCCTCATTACTAGTTTCAATGTTTCCAAGAAGTCCTAATTTGAACAGAGGAAGGTTCCCTAAGTAAAAATTAGGGTTTCCTAGGTGAAAATTAGGGTTTTGGAGGGTTAAAATAGGTAATTAGGGTTCTAATTACCTCATTTGTGCTTTAATCCTATAGTGAATTCTTGTCTCTGGATTTCCCATTCTGTCAGTTGTTGAGGAGCAATGCCTAGGATTCAGGGAGCCACATATCGTTCGAACCCGATTCGAGAGTTTGGATGGCTGGTAGGTGTCAGTGCCTTGGTATGTACCCTCTTGCTTCTCATTTTTGTTTTCTCATGTTATCGTAATTTGTGTACAAAGTTCCCTTAGTCAAAAGCAAGGTTTCTAGGTTTTCAACACCTTTACTTCAGTTTCTACGCATTTGTCATTTTGGAAAGCTCACACTTGCCAAAATTCTATGCACTTGCTCTTGGTCTTCGCTTTTGAATTAGTTAAGCATTTTTTAAATTCACTTTTTCTCTCCTTTTTCTCCTTTATTTTCTCTTTATCGGCTTTGGTGTTTTTGTGTTATATTTGTGCTTTTGACTTCCTCACCTTTGATTTTATTCATCGCTTTTGACTAGATTTCCTCACTTTTGACTGTGTTCTTCGCTTTTGCCTAAAAATTTCAATGCTTTTGCTAAATTTTTCTCACTTTTTCTTGTTTGGAACCCTAAATCTCATTTTTTGTTGTTCTTGTTTTGGTTTGCGTTTTTAGAGCGAAACCCTAACATCGTGGGTTAAAATGATTGCAGGTGGTCCTGAAAACATTACAGCCACGAGAGAGATGACCTCAGGATCTATTTGATCCGATTTCCCACTTTGATGTTTTGGAGAGAGATTTCATAGATGTGGTCGGGCTTCGTCATATTTGTTACATGCCTCCCATCTGATCTCACTTAGCGATGATGACCACGCTCATGGAGCAGTGGCATTTAGAGACTTCTTCTTTCCATTTACCTAACAGAGAGGCAACCATCACCCTCAAGGATGTGTGGAGGATTCTCCTCATTCCCATTCATGGTGAGCTTGTGACATATCATGTTTGATGGGGTACCCATGCCATGTGGTGTGTGCTTGGTGTCAGACACTTGGAGGTTACCCAGTCTGAGATTGATTTATGCAAGTTTGTTGGCAGTGCGGACCTTATTTACCTTGTTCTTTGTGGTTTGATTCCAAGACTTGTTGTTCCTTATAGGAGAGGTCGTCAGTTCCCTGTTGAATGGGGTATTTGTATTGAGGGCATGTTTGAGCATGAGACTAGATATGCATGGGGCCCTTGTCTTCTCACTCACCTCTATAGAGATATGCATGAGGTTGTATATCGGGGTAGGAAATCTATTTCTGTAGGTGTCTCTTTTTCATATTTGGGCTTGGAAACATATTGCAATTGCTCGGCCTTATGGGATACAAGATCATACCATTGGAGATCCATACTCATATCGTTATGGAGATTTCTTACATTACACCTTGCCTGGGGATCTTCCATATTGGTATTGTGTGTTCGATGACATGCCAGGTTTTGTTTGGAGACCTTATATGGACTGTGATGTATGGCCGGAGGATCAAGAGCAACTTGTATATTATTGATAGACCAAATGGTTGATTGGTCATTCTCATTCTCATCTGGAGCATTACTTACCTAACAGAGTACATCGTCAATTTAGGGAGAGATAGGGTCAGTTTCTTAATACTTATGAGGCTCGATTCGGTCAGACTACTAGAGAGGTCTTTGTATGGGGTCATCAAGAAGACAAAGATGTTGTTGCATTAAGAGCACTTGCCCCAGTTGGATGGGGTTGGTTAGTTGGTTCAACAAATCCATGTACCACACTCAATTATGATCATTGGTCGGCACGACATGTGCCATTGAAATTTATAGATCCTAGCGGTGATCCCGCAGTGGGCAGAGTAGGTATTACAGGTCATTGTGAGGAGTGGCAACGTATTGAGGTTTTAACAGAGCATCTTGGTAGGGCCCGACAGGATGGGGCACAGGGTAGTCAAGGTGATCAAGTGCCACTAGTTCAGGGTTAGGTTCCAGGTCCCCCTCCACCACCTGGGGATAGAGGTATACAATTAGCTCAGATGATTGCTGCCAAAGATGTAGAGATATTGTGGCAATAGGCTGCTGAGGCACAAATTGTGACACTTACCACAAAACGAGATGGTTTGAGGGCAGAGCAGGATGCAAAAATTGGGCGTCATCTCATTGCTAAGACATAGTTGCAGGATATCATTGCTGAGAGGGACGGTCTGAGGACAAAGCGTGATAGTATACAAGTTGAGTGAGATCATTTGTTACAGATGTCGACATACTATTAGACCCTTTATGATGTTTTTGTTCCTAGAGCATAGCATCGCCCATGGTTTGGAGAGACTAGTGTCGCTACAAGTGGCGTGTTGGGTGGTCATTTTATTAGAGAGCCAAATCCAGAGGATGATCCACAACCTAGTCCTTAGAGTTCTCTTTCTCCTACCAAGGAGTGATATATTTTGTATTTGATTTTTATGATGTTATTTAGAGACTTATATTGTAGACATGATTTTGTATATATGTTCATTGGCCCAATCGATGCCTCATATATATGTATTATTTTGTATCATTCCTATCACACTTGTTTCCATGATGATGGTGTACTATGGCATTCTCCTTTTTTGATGATGATATATATGAGATATACCTTCTTCGATTCAGCTTATTTATATGTTTATGTGATGATCATGGATGACTATGTATGATGATGTATGTTTATATATGTGTTTTTGTAATTTTTCTGATGTATGCATATGACGTGGATGGAAGGATCATATCATAAGATGTTTTATTATGGATGATCAATATATCATTTTGATATATGATGTTTATATGATGTTGATATATGATGGATGTATGATGGATGTATGCCTTCTATTCATGATATATGATGTTTTCATTACTTTATTATCATCATGATATATATTGACAACATTATGGATGCAGGATGGATGTTAGTTAGAATAAATATTTGATGATGGATAGAAATCACATAGAAATTTCATGTTGCTAGTTGTTTGATGATTATTTCTTTTTCTTTGCTTGGAGGCTTTGCAATTTGAACAATCCTGTTTGATGTAGCAAACAAATACGATGCACTAGGGTATTTATGACCAAGATGACTTAGTATCCATTGTGTGAACTTTGATTCTATAAACAAAGAATATTCCTACTCATACCAGACATACGGAAACTTTGTTTAAAGCATATAGTTGGGTTGTGTTAAAAACTTTTTGGACCAGTCACACAGAGAGGTATAGAACACCTAACATGCAACTGCTTCATGAATTTTTTTCAACACAACTTTCATACACTCATTAATGCAAGTATTTTCCATGGTAGTATTACAAAGATATCTTACAAACAGTAAATCGAAATGACGCTCAATTTCCCCCATTCCTTCTTCTCTAAATCCTTATGGACATCCTCGAGAGATCCTGGGAATGAGTCAATAAAATAAATCATAAAGACTATAAAAAGATAAAAAAAAAAGTTGCAGTATCACTTTCCGTATCTATTTGATGTTTCAGGACTATTATCCCTTGTTGATCATGTCTATCGTAGGAATGGATCCATTAAGGCATATCTCAGGATGTTGTTGATGAATTGTCAAAAAGATAAGTGGTTGATACTTTGGCATTGTTTCCATCTATTTTTTGATCAAATCTTTGTGATTGTTTTTTCTTGGAAGCTCTAACTTGTTTGTTGTTTGCTATGTTTGTTTGTTTGTTTTTTCAAAGGGTGAGTATGATGATTTGTTTATTACGGGTGAAATTTTTATTGTGGATTTGATTGACAGGGTTAGGATCTTTTTGATTTTTTTGAGTTTTATGATATTGTTTTTGTTGTTTTCAGGGGACTAACCTAGGGCCTCAAGGGCTCATCAAAGATAAGCCTTTCCTACGTTGTACATGTAGAGGCTTGTAGTTCGCTTGGTTTGAATTTTTTTGACCTTTTTTGTTTTGTAAATGTTTTTGGATTTTGTATTTTGTGACTAAGTTGAAATAAAGCATGATTGAAACCTAAGGGGACTGACCTATGGCCTCGGTGGTTGTTAAGTCTTGCCTATGTTGTACACATAGAGACCACGTAGTTCAAGTAGGTGACTCAAAGCATAAACTTATTTTTTTGCAAATTCAAACAACATTGATAACTTGGATTGATATTCCACTTTTGTGTCTAGAGGACATGTTGCGGGAAATCTACTTGAACTAGTTGTGGGGTTCAAGCAAATGTTGATATCTTAGACTATTTGAGTGAAGGAATAATCCAACAATGTCATTTTTCCTTTTGATGTTTTTCAAATGTTTTTGATTTTGTTATTTTGACCATGATAGGACGCTCAAAGATCTAATCCACGACCAGCTTCAGGAAATTTCCCCTAGTTGGAGACAAGACTACTTTCCTAAATCAATAACAAGCCATGGCTAGACGTGTGTTTTATTATGGGACGAATGGGTGGATCTTGTGGATAGTACTGATAGATAATGATGTGAGTCTTATTCAAACATAGCATTTGTTTGTCAGGTTTTCACTATGGTACCTATTCTATGAGCGCCACAAAGTGGTTTTCACTCAAGGAACACTTTATTTCTCTTTATTGTTTTTTTATTTTTTTGCTCTTTTATCTTTTTGATTTTTTTTCATTTTTTACCTTTTTGCCTGGGGTATTTTGACATGCTTCATGTGTAGAACTTCTTGAGGTGGTTGTTGTTCAATATTTTAGCTAAGGGTTCTCATTCAAGAGTAGCCAACTGATAGGCCGCATAACCATAGCTTCTTGTGATGATGAATGGGCCTAACCAATTTGGTTCAAATTTTCCTTTGTCATCTTGATTCAGTTGTACCTTCTACTTTTCATTGAGGACCAAGTCACCAACTTGAAAATTCTTTTCCTTGATTTTCTTGTCATAGCTTCGTTTGAGCCGATTCTAATAAACTTGAAGATGGTTTAATGCGCTCAAATGCCTTTCATCTAGGAGCTCCAATTCATTTAACTTGGATACCCGATATTCTTCGTTGTTAACCATGTCTTTCAATGAGATTTGTAATGAGGGGATTTCAACCTTGATAGGTAAGACAACCTCTTATTCGTAGACCAAGGAAAATGGTGTGCCACCTGTAGGTGTTCGGATGTTGGTTCAATAAGCCCATAGGGTTGGGTTTAGCTGCAAATGCCAATCACGGTCGGCTTCATTAACAGTATTTTTTAGTATTTTCAGTATGGTTTTGTTGGATGCCTCAGCTTGACTATTTCCTTGAGGATAGTAGGGTGTGGAAAATCTATGTTGGATAGAAAATTGGGAACAGAGTTCCTGGATGTCTTGATTTTTGAATGGGGTTCCATTGTTCGTTATTATCATTTGGGGAATTCCATACTTACAAACCAGATAGTTCGTAATCAACTTTGATATCTATTTTCCAATGATGTAGGTCAATGGAATTGCCTCTATCCATTTAGTGAAGTATTTTGTTGTTGTGATAATAAACTTGTGCGTGTTAGATGAAGTAGGAAAAATATTGCCTACCAGGTTTAATCCCCATTGCAAAAAAGGCCATGGTGTTGTGATGGGTCTCAACTCCTATGTCGATGCATGAACTAGGTCACTATGTTGCTGGCATTGACGACACTTTCTAGAAAATTGAATGCACTCATGTTCCACTAAAAGCCAATAATACCCCATTTTGAGCAATTTCTGGACTAGGTTAGGTCCGCTAGAGTGGGACCCGTAAATACCTTTGTGTACCTCTTGTAAGGTTTTTTGTGCTTCTACATTAAGAGTACACAGAAGTAACATACCATCTAGGCTACAATGGTATAGGGTATCTCCTAGGAGTGTGAAGTGGGAAGTTATACGGGTGAAGGTTTTCTTTTGAGTGGTTGTTAGGTCAAGTGGTATGATATCGTGTTGGATGTAGTCAAAGGTGTCTCAATACCATGGGGAGTTAGAACCAACAAAAACACATATCAATTATGATTCTGGGATGTCGAATGCAAGTATGAGCAGTTGTTCGACGAGGAACTCATACTTAGGAACATTCTATGGAATATCCAGTAGTGAACCTATTGTTTCCATTGTGTTGACAACTCTGTTGTTGATTCTAGGAATTTGTTCAAAGGTTATTGTGACAAAGTACTCCTTGAAGCTGTCCCACCAGGCATGCCAAAATGTGTGGGGGAAATCTGTAAGTATAAATAAGATCAATAAACAAAGAATAGAACTAATCTAATCCAAAATAATGATCTAGATCTATGCCCATTCACTCAGGAAATGCACAATTTAAGAAAATTGAATTCAAGAACATGTAAATGAAATGCATCAAAAAAAATTGAAATCAATAAACAAAATTGTTACCCATCTAGTGTCAGAGTGTGTTTGCATGATGTCAAATTGTTCATATCACTACGAAGCCTCCATTGATGCATTTGAAAAAGCTTGGATGCGATGTGTGTATGGTTGATTGAAGAAATGTTGAAGCTCTATCAATGGTGATTGTGAATGTCGGCACTACTTCATTGTGCAAATGATGTTGACTCTTCGATCCTTTTTTTATGAGGAAAGAGGTTTGTTATATAGAAAATGTGATTTCAAATTGACGATCAGGATTGCATAGTAGAATATCCCGATTGACGGTCGAGAGATGATGAGAGGAAATAGACAAGAATGATTTGTGAAAAATAGATTATACAATTTGTGTGATTGAAAAATAGATTGGTTAATCAGGAATTAGATTGATCAGTCAGGAATAGATTGAGAAATCAGGGGATCATGATTTACTCAACCAGAAAAGTGGGTGAGGAATGATTAATTACTCGATTTAATTAATTCATTCATTTTAGAGTTGAACGTGCAAATCAAGTTTGACTTTTGCAAATAAAGTTGCATTAGTTTGATTTGATTTTTGATAATGATTTGAATAGTTTTATTTGAATTATTCAAATTTGGAGGGAGAGTGAGTTAATTAAATTATTATGATTTAATAATTCAATTAACTTAGGTGAATAAAGTGATTTAGTGACGCAATTAAATAATTGGTGTTATTTAACTAATCGGGACAAATAAAGTGAGATTTGGACTTTATTAAATAAATGTAATTTATTTAATTGGTCAAAATTGAAGAAATGTGAATTAATTAAATAATGTCGTATTATTTGATTAATAGAGGAATTTAGGATTTTCGATGCTTTTGACGTGAAATACAGTGATGTTTGATGATAATGATGTTGATGATGTGAGAATGTCGTTTAGTATGTGTGATAAGTGTTTGGTCAATTTTACATGTCTACACTAGGAAGTGAATAGCCTTGAGTTTTATGGAATGCTTCTTGTAGAGAATGGACTAAGAACCTGAATGGTTACTTTTTGATTGATTTTTCCCATTTGTGGGTACCTTAGAAGAGAAATCTAAATCAGATTAAGGTTGAATGTGAACTCATGCTGAAACATATGTTTATAGAATGACACTTTTAATGAAGTTGCCTATGTAGATTTTGATCTTGGAGTCTACATAATAGATGAAATCCTTGCTACTTTCTTCCTCTCTAGTGAAGGTTACATAAGTGGATAAGTAAAGAATATAGGATCCAATTCACAAGTGCATAACCCCCTTGACTCTAAACTCTATGAGTTCATGCACAAATTAGGCAATGATAAGAAAATCCCAAGGACCTAGGTATGTACTTATAAGTTATTACTTTAAAATTGGTGTAGGATTCACAATGAATTCCATTTAGAATTTTCATGTTTAGCACACTTGGAAGTGATATACTAGGTATATCTTAGAGAATGTAGCTACGAAAAGTGAAACTTGACAAGGGACTCGAGACTATAGAAAGTGATCATATGTGAAAATTGAGATATGATGGGTCCAAATCTAAGCAAGTTGTGGTGCAAGCATTGAGTTGACTAATCCTAAAGGTAAATCATTTTTTGCATCCTATAGACTACAATTCACATGCACTAACAATGCAACTACATATGAAGCATTGGTAAGAGGATTGCTCCTCACACATCAAAAGAGGGTAAAATATCTATAGGTGGAAGGATATTCACAGTTGATCACCAAAAAAAATAGGATTCAATATGCTTGTCATGATAAGAGATTGGTAGCTTACAATAATAGAGTTTGACACATAATTGAAGACTTTGATGCATTCAATATCTGATTAAATTCTAGGAGAAAGAATCAGATTGCAGACACATTGGCAATTGTTTCTAGTACTTTGGAGGCCATGACAAAATCAAGATTGAAGAGGTTTTTAGTAGAGCTAGTGTTTGTCCCTATAGTCTTAGGCAATATAAAAAAATTCCAGATATTTGAAGATGTAATCATATTTTTGAGTTTATTACTAATTCAAAAGTTTTGAAGCACAAATTATAGATGAGAAGGATAGAGTTCCTTTTGAGACTAATGATGAAGGAATTATGAATTTGAAAACCAACAACACATTGAAAGGAATGGTGGCATTGGAAAGACTCTTTGATTGAGATGACATTGTTAAATAGAAGAGAGTGTCTCCTAGTGTAGAATGTGGGTAGTATGATGCATATAATTTGGGAGACGAACAAGAAGTAAGAGACATGCTCATAGTAAGAGCATGTAGACAAGAAGAGAAAGATGTTGTAGTTAAAGCTTTGAAATATTATAGGGAAGTGATTTCTTGGAGATATGATGAGTTGAAAACTTGTTACATCTCAGTTATTACTCATACCATTCCATTGAAACTAGGTGTCAAGCCTTTTAGATAGAAGCAATGTCCTGTAAATGCCCTATTAGCACTATTGTCCTATAAAGATATATAGAAGCACTATTATTCACTAGAATCATTTTCCTAGTTAGACATTCTATTTGGGTGGCTAATCTAGTGCTTGTATAAAAGAAGAATGGAGAAATCAGGTTATATGTGGATTTTGGGAATCTTAACAAGGCCTTTGAAAAGGATAATTACCCATGGTATTCTTGGTATGAAGTTTTGCAGATTGTGAATGGAGCACAAATGATGTCCTTTCTAGATGGTTATTATAGATATAACTAAGTGATAGTAAGGCATGAAGATAGGTTGAAGACTGTACCTTTATTATGAAATGGGGGACATTTGCTTATAGAAGGATTCCTTTTGGCTTGATCAACGTTGGAGCTACCTTTCAGAGAGCCATGGATGTCACATATAAAGGTTTTATTGGTAAATGCATTATTTTTTTTTATTTTTTATTTTTAGACTACAGGAATCAGGTAGCACGACCCCATATAAACTACAGTTGCGCCTGGTAAACTTTTTAACGTGACCGACGGCACTGGCGCGACACGCCCTCTGGTACCACGGGGGTGGGGGAGACTAGACCTCATGACCAACCTCCTGCAATAGGAAAGATTTAGCCAACCGAGCTAGGGCCCCAACCCTATTGGTAAATGCATTATTATTTAAATGTATGATTTGATATATTTTTTAAGAATAGTGTAGATCATATTTATGGTTTAAGGAAAATTCTCCAAAGGTGTAAAAAATCTAGAATTTCTTTGAATCTTGAGAATTGCATTTTTGAACAAAATGAAAGTTGTTGGATCATGTAATATTTGAATAGGGGATTTTGCTTGACCTAGATAGAGTTGAAGCAATTATGGAATTGTCTCTACTAGGAAGCAAAAAAGAACTTAAATTCTTTCTTTGGTAAGATAAGTTTTGTTAGAAAATTCATTAGTGGTTTTGCAGAGATTGTTTGTCCTTTAAATGGCATGTTAAAGAAGGATGCCAAAATTTAATGGATTGTTGAGGGCAAGTAGGCCTTTTCTCAGATAAAGGAGTCAATTACTAATGTGAATATGTTAATTTGTTAATCTAAATGAAAACAAAAACACACAATTGATAGAACTTTAAACTAAAGAAAGCTAAAATGTAATTGAAATAAAAACAGAAATTTCTTCAAAAATGTTCCATCTTTCTCTATCTCCAGAGATTTGTTCGAAGCTACTGCTCTTAGATTGTGTAAGCTCAGCTTCTCCAAATGGTTGTCTACAGAATGAGTATGCAAAAGAAGGAGCTTCTATATGTTGTATGCTAATGAAGGTGAGAATGTTGACGGATATGGACAGGGGCTGTGGATTATGCACAGGGGCTGTAAATGAAGTATGCTATGATATGAAATAGATACACCATGATTCTATACTATGCTATGCTATTCTATGATGCTTGAATACTATGAATGCTAAAAAGGCTTAATGCAAATTGACTATAATTTTCTTACTGAAAGCTCCTATATGATTTGAAGGACCCGGCAATCTTATTTATAGTTTTTCTCAGGCAAAATCCTGGCTGGCAAGAATCAACGGCTATGGGATTGTCTGGTAAAATTGAAAGGTGAGAGATGGAGAGGTTGAGAAGAAGATGGAAGAGGTTGAGAGGTTGGGGAGAAGGATGGATGCCTGTCTTCAACCCACGGGAACAAGCCTGCACAGAAACAGAGGAATTTAATTTTTCTGTTTCGGTAGTTTGTTTCACGGCTGTTGAAGATAATCCCCAAATTAATTAAATAAATAAATTTATTTAATTTCATTTATTGAATTTGATTTTTGATTTTAGCACTATAGAAGATTTAATTAAATATTTTGAAATATTTAATTATGATATGACTTTAGAAGAATTAATTAAATATTTAGAAATATTTAATTGCGAATGGATATTAGAAGAATTACATTAAATATTTAGAATATGTAATGATGAATGAACATTTAGAAGAATATAATTAAAGAAGAATATTTAATCTTTATTTGAATAAAATATCCAAGCCAAGATTAAATGATAATTAATATAAATAAATCGTAATGTTTATTTAATTAATTAAAAGATGGATAAGAAAAGATGATTAAATAAACTTATTTATTTAATCAAAATGAAAGAGTGAACAATATAAATAAATTATTTAAATTTATTTATACGTAGATTGAATTCGGAGATTTAATTAAATAAAAAAATATTTAATTAATTACCAGACTATTATGATGTGACCATTTTCGGGTGTATACATTTTGCCCCTCTTTGAAGTGATGTGTTTTACGCATTACTTCAAAGAATTTTAAAATTTGCCCCAGATGTTAACTATCGAATATTTATAGGTATATGCAATAATAAATAAATAAATTCAAATATTTATAGGTATATGCCCCCTCGAATGATAAATTGATAAGATTTTGATTTTTGTGATTTTTTTATTTTTTTGAATTTTTAGATTTTTTTGGAATGTTTCAATTTTTTTATGATTTTTAAGATATCGATTCATCGTTCGAAAATGATGATATGAAGAAAATGACTTGAAAAGATGTAAGATGAAAATTGATGACCAAAATTGCTCCTACGGTGTTAAAATGTGATAAAATGCCCCAATTTTGCCATTATATAGGTTAAAAATGTCATTTTCCATTTTAACCTAGTAAAATTTGCAAATTTTGAGCTCTGGTGAGATAATTATGGCACTTTTGATTCACCAGCACCGTTTCGAGCACATCCAACAACATCAGCGGCCAGCCCACTATGGACCTCCGATATGTACCCCATGAAACTCCTGCTTTTTGAAAATTTTCCATTTGTGGCACGTTTTTCAATGTTTTGTTTGCAAAATTTGGTGTTTTAGCACCCTTAAGGTTTTTCATAGTTCCTATGATAATTTCCATAGCGCATTTAATTTCATAGCGCATTTGAGAATTTTTGCAACGCTCTTAATGATTTTCGTAGCGCCTTTGATTGTACATTGTTATAAATGATAAATTTGTTCCCAAAGTTGTTGGAAAACAAATAAGAACTGATAGATTTGTTTTTAAAGTTGTTAAAAACAAATAGGACTGATAAGTTTGTTTCTAAAGTTATTAAAAACAAACAGGATGTTGATAAATCTGCTTTTCATGATGATGAAAAACAAATTGTTTGATTGATATGTTTATTTCTAAAGTTGTTAAAAATAAACATGATGTTGATTATCTGCCTTCCATGAAAATGAAAAACAAATATTGTGATATTTAGATTTGATTGATAAATCGTGATGATTGGATATTGATTTTTCTTTGTCATGATATGTCAATAGGAGAGATTGGGCATTTTGCAGTCACGAGAGACATTTTTGAGTACATGGACATTGATTCCACAGTTGTTACAGTCAGACCGAGATGTGATTGAGGCCTATGGATTGAGGTCATTGCTTGATATGCCTGAGGTTCGCCTCAACAGGGCTTTATTGACAGCACTCGCTGAGCGGTGGCATAGTGACACCAACACATTTCATTTACCGACCGGAGAGATTATAGTGACCCCTGAAGACGTATATCGCATCCTAAGGATCCCAATGATGGGGGAGATAGTGGTTTCTGATAGTCGAGAGGCTGGAGGCATTGATGCTTTGAGGAGGATTTTCAGAGATGATCACATTGCCAGATATTTCATCCCATGGGGCGAGATGACAGATACATATCCACCTTTACCATCTGTACTTGCAGGATTCATTGGAGGTGTGTTGTGCCCTGACCATAGGTCGAAGGGGTTCGCGATCAGATGGGGTCGTGTGCTAGAGAGTATGGTGATGCAGGGGACACGGTATGCATGGGGGACATGCATGCTTGCGCACTTGTATGATGAGTTACATCATATTGTTTATGGTAGAGGCCGGAGTTTTGTTGTTGGGTGCTCATTATTATAGATATGGGCATGGGAGCACTTTGTTGTTTTGCGATCATTGACTCGAGGACAGCGACCAGCTGGTCGATCGTACAGATGGAGATATGCCGACATTTTTGCTCAGCCGAGACTAGGCAAACTAGATAATTGGCAGTGTCTCTTGGATGGTCTAGATATAGTATGCTGGCGGCCATATTTAGATTGTGAGGCATGGCTAGAGGATGCGAGGGAGATGCCCTTTGTGTGTACATCCAGATTTTTGATTGGGCGGACTCCGTGGATCATTGAGAGATTTTCTTGCTAGACGAGTATATTGGCAGTTTGGATGGATTCAGGGTATGCCTGTAGGTTCTGCCATTTATGCACGGCAGCAGCCAGAGCTTGCAGTATGGGGTCCACGGATTTCCTATGAGACAGCAATGGCAAAGTTCACCAGTTTAGGAGCGGTGATGTGGGATTATCGAGTTGATGTTCTTGACGCAGGGACAACACTAGAGTATAGCCAGTATGTCCTATAGCATCCTACACCACATATGTTTGATCCTGATGAGCCTATTGCTCCTATTGCTACACAGAGACGACGACAAAGAGATTCAGCTTTAGAGGGTGATGATTCAGAGGGCAGTGATGATGATGAGAGTGGAGGAGATGATGATTCAGAGGGAGATGATGGTGGTGATGGTAGGGGTGGTGATAGGGGTGGCAGAGGTGGTAGGAGAGGTGGCAGAGGTGGTAGAGGTGGACCACGGATGAGAGACACAGATCCATCTCCTTCAGTAGATCCAACAGTATCAGGTCAGATATCCTCTCTACAGAGTACAGTACAGAGTTTACAGACTCAGCTGGCACAGGCACAGGCCTTGATCACACAGTTACAGGGACAGTTGACTTCAGTTACTACTGAGAGGGATACGGCCAGACAGTGGGGTGAGCAGGCCATGGCTTTGGCGGATAGTCTACAGAGAGTAGCAGCTAGCACCCTACCTGGTGACATGATGAGAGAGGTTACCAGAGCCGCCCGGGAGGCCAAGTTTTACAGGACCAGATATCATGATGTTGTTCCACCTGAGTGGAGGGTGAGTTATACTCGGTCACGATCTACTCATAGTCACTCTCGTACTACCAGTAGAGGTGTCACACAGCCATTACCTCTAGGAGGGCCATCAGGGACAGGTGGAGCAGGTCCATCAGGGGCAGGTGGTATAGGTCCCAGACCAGCTCCATCAGAGGATAGCACTACCTAGTGTATTGTAGATGATGTTTTTATGATATTCTTTTGAGACATTTGTATACACCCTGAGATGATCTCATTTTTTATGATGTTATATCATGTGTAGTTGACATCCTTGTACATTTTGACATTCATTTTTGAGTTATATGAAATGTAGCGATGATTTGTGATGAGATAAATGCGTCTATTTTATGATATGTTATGATATAATGGTTTCCCAATTTATACATGTTTATGATGTATATATATGCATGATATATGAGATGAGATGAACTCTATTTGATGAATAATTATATGAATATGATGTACAATACAATTTATACATGTGAATTAATGTTTATGCATGCATGCTATATTTTTATGATTTTCTGATGCAAATATATATGAAATGATGTATGAAATGTTATTTTTGTGAATGTCAAAATATACTCAGTCATGTATGCGAAAAGATACGAACCATTTGATACTTTTCCAACTTTTGAGAAATCTATGAATGCAATCTATACTAACCATGCAGGACATCCATACAATATTGTCATTTGGAGAGCTTATTTTTGCTTTTTGTATCATCATAGAGCATTGAAATGTTGAAAGTTAATACAAGCATCAAAGGGTATGTTAGCACCAGTGATGACCTGAGTATTACTTTCATGATTTTTGATATAGCAAGTTAATACAATCATCTAGGTATAATTGAACCAAGATGACCTGAGTATTGCTTGCATAAACAGACAAGAGTTAACCCTTTCCCATGCAAATTCCGAAATGTCATCCATGATACGTAGTAGAGCATGTCTCGCGACCAATTTGCATAGTACTAATGATTTCCTCGCAAATAGTAGACAAATAAAAATCATACTCCTTCCTTGCTTTTCTAGTTCAATACATCATTGAATCGCTCCAGAGATATGATAGAAAAATCAAAACAACCATTCAAATTTTGTTTAAAGTATTTCAAACATTTATTCAGATTAAGATCATCCAATTTGGTTATCATCATTGATGTTCTCGTTTTGACATTTGTTTGGAACATGTTGTCTTGATGTCGATTTACATTGAATAAGCATGTGGTGGTTGATTTGATATAACAATGTTTGTTGTATTTTGACAAACCATTTTGTGTCTGTTTGTGATGTTTAAAAAGCTCATTTCCCCTTTCTTGTACAATCTATATTTCATCTTTTTCCCCCAGTGTAAACACAACCTAAAGATGAAAGATATGTACAAATTTCATCAAGCCATGATGAAACATAAGGATCCCTGTCATATGATATGGATATAAAAGATATATACAGATGATAGATATGGATGAATGATGTCGAAAGTGAATACAAGACATAAACTAATAAATGGAGGAACTCATTTTGATCACAAGTAGCACCTGTTTGCCAGGTTTTCACCACTTTTTTTTATTGCACTTTTTCATGATTTTTCTAATTTTTTTAATTTTTATTTTGAATTTTTGTTGAATTTTTTCAGGACATTTTTTGATTTTTGACATAGAATTTCTTCAAATGAATGTTATTGATTGGCTCTTCAAACAGGTCTCCTTCTGACGTGGATAACTGATATGCACCAGAATTGTATGCTGCAATGATAACAAATGGACCAAGCCAGTTAGGTTCAAATTTCCCTTTCTTTTCTCTGTCTTGCTGATTACGTGGATTTTCTCTCAAGACTAAGTCACCCACTTGAAATGTCTGTGGTTTAACTCTGTGATTGTAACTACGAGACATAATCTATTGATAACCCTTTAAATGATCAGCTGCATGTTGACATCTTTCATCTAACAGTTCTAGCTCTTGGAGGTGAGAAACTCTGTAGTCTTCATCACTTATCAATCCCTTGAGTGAGACCCGAAGCGAAGGTATTTCAACTTCTAGTGGTAAGATTGCTTCTGCTCCATAGACCAAGGCATATGGGGTAGCTCCTGTTGATGTGCGAATGCTGGTTCTGTATGCCCACAAAGCTGGATTTAATTGGACATGCCAATCGCGACCTATATCATTTACTGTCTTCTTCAAGATCTTCAAGATGGTTTTGTTGCAAGCTTCCGCTTGACCATTACCCTGTGGATAGTAAGGTGTAGAGAATCTGTGTTGGATGTGAAATCTTTCACAAAGTTCATCCACATCTTGATTCTTGAAAGGCCTTCCATTATCAGTAATGATAGAATTAGGAATTCCATATCAACAAATAATGTAATTCAGGATAAATGAAGATATTTGTTTACCAGTCACTGTTGTCAAAGGAACAGCTTCAATCCATTTTGTAAAATACTCTATAGCTGTAATGATGAATTTATGACCATTTGATGATGAAGGATGAATTTTTCCAACAAGATCTAGTCCCCACTAAGAAAAAGGCCATGTTGGAGTGAAAGGTTGCAGTTCTTGTGCAGGTGCATGAATTAGATTCCCATGGATCTGGCATTTAGAACACTTCTTGACAAGAGTAAAAGAATCTTTCTCCATGGTAGGCCAATAGTATCCCATTCTAACAAGTTTCTTGGCTAAGGTCAAACCACTTGAATGAGTTCCACAAATACCACCATGAACCTCTTGTAAGGCTTTTTCAGATTCGTCACGTTCAAGACATCTAAGGAGTGTACCATCAAGACCACGTCGATAAAGGATATCAGCAATTAAGGTATAATGGGATGATTGGCGGATGAAGTTCCTTTTTTGGTTGTGAGATAAATCTGGAGGTAAGATGTTATCTTTCAAATAGGTATAAGTCTTTCCATATAAAGGTGAATCAGAACCGGTTAAATGATATATGACTTGGGTCTCAGGATTATCATAGGTGGGGGAAAACAATTGTTCCACCAAGAATTCATACTTAGTTTGATCTTCTGATAGTTGTAATAAAGAAGCAATGGTAGCCATTGCATTTGTAGCTTTATTATCAATCCTTGATATTTGTGAAAACTTGATTGACACAAAATACTTCTTATAATCATCCACCATGTTCTTGTAAGGTAGCAACTTATCATCTTTAGTTTGATAGTCATCATTAATTTGATTAATGACAAGTTGTGAATCACCATAGACCTGGAGCTCTGTAATCCGCCATTCCAATGCTATTTTCAATCCTATAAGCAATGCCTCATATTTAGCTATGTTATTTGTGCAAGGAAACATCAATCGATATGATCGTGAAATGGTATGTCCTTCAGGGGTAACAAAGAGAATCCCTGCCCCCAAGCCATATTGTGTATAAGATCCATCAAAGTACAATGTCCATGATTTTTGAATTGTTGCTGTGAAGACATCTGCATCAGGAAACTCAATGTGCATTGGATTTTCTTCTTGTAAAGGTGTTGCAGCCAACTGATCTACAATGACCTGTCCTTTAATAGCTTTTCGATCTACATAGTGAATGTAAAACTCACTTAAGATCATTACTCATTTTGCAAGTCTTCCTGTTAAAGTAGCTCTGCTTAATAAGTATTTTAGTGGATCAATCTTGGTTATCAGCTTAACTGTATGAGCCAACATATAGTGTCGCAACTTTTGAGAAGCAAACACCACTGCAAGACAAGCTTTTTCTATGAAAGTGTAGTTTAATTCATGACTTGTTAGAGTTCTGCTGATATAGTATATGGCCCTTTCTTTGCCTATAGAATCTTCAATTTAGGTCATGTTCTCTTGCTTGGAGGTTTGTCCTTGTTGATTGTTGTTTCCTTGTTGATTTGTATTTCCTTGTTGATTGGTTCGTGGAGCACTTGATAAATTAAAGACAGATGGTCTTGTTCGTAGATTATTTGCATCCACTATGCCATCATTGACAACATTTTTATTTCTATTCCAAAACCTTGTTTTATCGTTGTTGTTTTGGTTTGATGTACTTGGATTATCAAGTTTTATCACTCCCCGTTTAACCAAGGCCCCTTCAATGGTGATTGCGTTTTCAATCAATTTTTCAAAGTTATGAGGACAATGAAGATTAAGCCTATAACTTAATTCTGGATCGAGGCTATTGATGAAGATATCCATCTTTTCCTTTTCAAGAATAGGACGGGAATATCGTGCAAATAACCTTCTCCACCTTTGCAAGAACGTAGTGAAGGGTTCTCCTTCTTTTTGTTTCACTTTACAAAGATCAAGCATTGTTATCTAATGTTGGATGTTGTAGGTGTCTTGTGTGATAAACTGATTTATTAACTCCTCAAAGGTTTTGATGGGTGGAGTGATCTTTGAAAGCCACTCCATGGATTGTACACCTAGACTTCGTGGAAATAATCGCATTAAGTAGGTATCGTCATAGGCGAATTCTAGACTCATATTTCGGAAATCCCTCACATGGTCAATGGGATCAGTTTTTCCATTGTACCTATCATACTTAAGAATCTCACAATGTTTTGGAAATGGGATCATTTGAAGACTCCTATCAAATGGATAAGGAGATATGTCTTCCAAAACATACTTCTTTGTTGTACCCCCTTGCATTTATTTTATTTACCCTTGTAATTCTTTTATCTGTTGAGTAAGGGCACTAAAGTCAATAGGAGGAGTTTCAGGATTCTGCTTAATCCCTTCTATGTCAAAATTGTGAGGTAACTTAGCTCCTTGATTAGCTAATGAAAGAAAATATCTTTCTTTGTTTCGTTCTAAAATCCTTTCCATAAGAGTATGGAATTGAGGATCTTGCTCTGCTTCTTGAAGCTTTTCTTTCGTTAATTCGTCAAGATTAAATGTATCCTCTTCTTTTTCAGTATGGTCACCCATTTTGCTTGTAGTGGTTTCTCCTTCGTCTTTTTCCATGTGTTTTTGAGATCTCGTGAAGACAGGCATAAGTTTTGTTCCAAATTCTACTCACTTTTGATCAAAAGAGTAAAATAGTGCAATTTGTGATGGATATAAAAGTCAGGATAGAATGAAGATTCTATGACTTGAAAAGTTTCTAACCTTTAGCTTGTGTTGTTCCCTAATTGAAAGGATGAAAATCCTGTTGGAGGGAATTTAAGCAAAAGATCAAGAAAAAGATGTTTTTGCACTTTATAAAGTTTGATCCTAATTTTGTAAAAGAATGGATTTAGTGATGAATGCCTAATGTGATCTGAGTTCTCTATTGCAAAATTTGATTTGGACGAGTAGAATATTCAATTGCAGGTTGGGGAATATAACTGAAACGAATGCGTTGACTATGGTTATGCCTTTAAGAAAGGGCTCTTCTTTGAAAATAAGCTTGTGAGTACAACGGTTCTATAGCATAATCATCAAAAAGACCTCTAACACAATCATGATACCTATGAAGAAAGGTTCTATATTTGAGTAAAACTTTTCGACTTTGATACAAAAATTGTTGCTTCTTCAATAGTTTCTTGTGGTTAAGGGGTTTCTTTGGCTTTTTAATCCTTTTGAAAATGGATTTCTTTACAAACGTTGTGGACTTCCAATCTCGTAACATGAGAGTAATCAATGTGATAGTGAGTGTTGGATGATCTTATCTGAATTAGTCTATTGAAAACACATCAAACAAATTGTAGAATAGTTGTTTTAAATCCTATGCTAAACATCAAGTGTATGACCAAAATGTTATTCAAAAATTGTTTTAACAGGTTTTACACATGATAAGCATTTCAAACAGACTCACTCTTAATTCTCAAGTAGGTCATCATAGTAATCAACAGCCCACATCTTAAAACTGTGTCGACTCACACAGCCGTGTCACCCCCGAAAGGGCGCCCGTGTTTTTATCTTTTCCAAGTGTGTACTCAGAGTGACGGAAGTGGATACCGGATCCCCTGAGCAAACAATCCTTGGCAGTTATATGGTGAGTATCTTGGGGGTAGATTCTTCCCTCCCCTGCACTGTGATTAATATAATGTTCGGAAACTGACTCGGTAAGATACTACACTAAGTTCTTAGTAAGGGTTTCCGTTCGGTGTGGCAAATGATAGAATCCCTCGAGAGACCTCCCTACCTTTAGAACAAAGACTTTGGGGATGGTTATCAATGCACACTACCGTCGAATGGGATTTTCATCAACCATTCGCATTTGATTAAAGTGGGTTGGAAAACTTGGCTTTAGTTGTTCCCACTTAGGTCGTTCCCATAGGGTGAGTACTTTTTCCCACTACGGCAGGCCTTCTAAAAGGTGTTAATAAAACTGTAAAATGCATAAAGTAAAATAGGTGAGTTTGGCATTTTGATCACCCAGTTAAGGGGAGAGCATAAGCCTATCACCAAAAACAAAGCAAACAAGGATTTATTTTAAGCCCAAAATACAAATTTTCTATGCTAAGTGAAGATGTTGCTTCACACAAACACGAAATTTATTTTTAGCCCAAAATGAAATATGAAGTGTCTACCTTAGGATTGCTTCATTTTTAATTTAAAGTGTCTAACCTAGGATTGCTTCATTCCAATTTAAAGTGTCTACCCTAGGATTGCTTCGTTTTAAGTTGTGTCTACCCTAAGATTGGTTCATTCCATTTTATAATTATTAACTGTCTGCGGTTGCGTCGGATTCAGTTAAGCTGTTTTAAACGTGTACAAATTACAACTTGGAGTTTTTTGAAAGATGTGCTATAACAGTCTTCATGGGCGCTGCAGGAACTCTCAAATGCGCTGCAGGAACTCTCACGGGCGCTGCAGGAACTCTCACGGGCGCTGTAGAAACTTTCACGGGCGCTGCAAGAACTCTCATGGGCGCTGCAGGAACTCTCACAGGCGTTGCAGGAACTCTCACGGGCGCTGCAAGAACTCTCAAATGCGCTGAACTGGGTATAAACTTTCAGAAACGTGTTTCTTGCGCTAATCCGCTATTTTTGGCTGTAACCTGTCAAAAAAACTTGCAAAAAGATGTGAGAAACAGGGGCAAGAGCCCCACGGTGGGCGCCAAAAATGTGAATATGTTAATTTGTTAATCTAAATGAAAACAAAAACACACAATTGATAGAAATTTAAACTAAAGAAAGCTGAAATGTAATTAAAATAAAACAGAAATTTCTTCAGAAGCGTTCCATCTTTCTCTATCTCCAGAGATTTGTTTGAAGCTGCTGCTCTCAGATTGTGTAAGCTCAGCTTCTCCAAATAGTTGTCTACAGAATGAGTATGCAAAAGAAGGAGCTTCTATATGTTGTATGCTAATGAAGGTGAGAATGCTAACGGATATGGACAAGGGCTGTGGATTATGCACAGGGGCTGTAAATGAAGTATGCTATGATATGAAATAGATACACCATGATTCTATACTATGCTATGCTATGCTATGATGCTTGAATACTATAAATGCTAAAAAGGCTTAATGCAAATTGACTATAATTTTCTTACTGAAATCTCCTATATGATTTGAAGGACCCGGCAGTCTTATTTATAGTTTTTCTCAGGAAAAATCCTGGCTGGCAAGAATCAACGGCTATGGGATTGTCTGGTAAAATTGAAAGGTGAGAGATAGAGAGGTTGAGAAGAAGATAGAAGAGGTTGAGAGGTTGGAGAGAAGGATGGATGCCTGTCTTCAACCCACGAGAACAAGCCTGCACAAAAACAGAGGAATTTAATTTTTCTGTTTCGGCAGTTTGTTTCACGGCTGTTGAAGATAATCCCCAAATTAATTAAATAAATAAATTTATTTAATTTCATTTATTGAATTTGATTTTTGATTTTAGCACTATAGAAGATTTAATTAAATATTTTGAAATATTTAATTATGATATGACTTTAGAAGAATTAATTAAATATTTAGAAATATTTAATTGCGAATGGATATTAGAAGAATTACATTAAATATTTAGAATATTTAATGATGAATGAACATTTAGAAGAATATTTAATCTTTATTTGAATAAAATATCCAAGCCAAGATTAAATGATAATTAATATAAATAAATTATTTAAATTTATTTATACGTAGATTGAATTTGGAGATTTAATTAAATAAAAAAATATTTAATTAATTACCAGACTATTATGATGTGACCATTTTCAGGTGTATACAACTAACACTCCTATTTTTATTGGCCCCTATTAAACACATCCATTTTATATTTATTTGCTTGCTTTTTGAACACTTGTGTGCTAGCATGTTGACACAAAAGAAGGATATTGGTGATGAGAGGTTTATTGCCTTCATGAATTCCCCCTTAAGAATGTAGAGGTAAGGTACTCCAACCTGGACAAGCAAGTGTACGTGCTAGTAAGGGTGGTTAAAAACTTCAAACATTATATTTTGAGAAGTATTTTTTTTCCCATAGTTCTCGATTAGGCAATTAAAGCTTCGTTAATGTAAAATGAATTAGGAGGCAAGGGAAATGGATGGCAATCCTATATGAGTTTGACTTACAAATTCAGATTATGAAATTGGTTAGAGGTCAAGGCCTTTCTAAATTGTTGGTTGAGATAGACACATAGTTGAATTGTCGGTAATACATAGTGGACACCATTACAAATGATCATTGATGTAGAGATATTGTTTATTTTTACTTAAGATCATATGCCCTACAGTTTTGAGTGCATCATAGAGGAGAGCACTAAGGATGAAAAGTGGTAGCTATATGATAAACGTTGGTGTTCTTTTCAAGAGAAATTATGAAGGTATTCACTTGTGATACTTAAACAAAACATAAGTGGTCCAAGTTCTTGTAGAATTCCATGATATGCTTGGAATAAGACATTGATTTGGTGATACAACTCATTGGATTCTCATGGATGGATATTACTGGTCTCAATTATTTAAGATGTTAATCAGCATGTAAAGACATGTCACACTTGCCACACTACTATACATAGGATTAAAAACTGTGCAATGCCCTTGTAGCTTGTTTATGAGGTATGTCCTTTTGTCCAATGGGACCTAGATTTCATTGGTATGATTAACCCCAATTCTTCTAGAGGACACGGGTTTATTTACAAGGTGGACAATGTTGGAATCTCTCATGGTCTGATACCATGTTGAAGTGAGTAACTAGGATGCAACCAGGATCATCAATCTGAACACCAAATAGCTTCCACACACAATAGAGAAGCAACAACAAAAGATGTTATTCCACCAAACAAGAATACAATAGGATACAATATGCCCTTGATATGTCTTACAAGATGCAAGAGGAGCCTTGCTTATATAGACAAGGTGAGAGATAAGATTAGACAAGATCATGACAAGTGTCTTAATCCTATGACATGAGACAATTAACATAACAAATATTAAATGATCTAGGACATAAGAATTAAATGATATAAGATAAGATCTCATCAAGACAACTAAGACTTTTAGAAAGATTCCTAGGAAATAAGTAAACTGACATGTGAATAAAGGTCTCATGAAGTATTTTCTTGGCATTGAGGTGAATCAAAGTGATAATGGTATTTTCATCTCTCAATCTAAGTATGCTAATGACATTTTGAAGAGGTTTAACATGACAAATTGCAAATTGACTCCAACGCCAATTGTCACAAGACTGAAATGAAGCAAGGATGATAAAGATGCCAACATTAATCCAACTTTATATAAAAGACTTGTTCGTAGTCTCATGTATTTAACAACCACAAGGTCGGATATTATGTATGCAGTTAGTGTTATCTCAAGGTTCATGGAGTCTCCAAAATCCTCTCATTGGAAACCAAGGAAAAGAATTCTCAGATATGTGAGTGGAACAAGGAACTAAGGTATTCATTAATTCAAGATCAAATGAGTTCAAACTCATAGGGTAGATAGATAGTGATTTTGTTGGAAACATTGATAATAGAAAGAGAACTTTTGGCTATGTTTTTCATTTTTGGAATAGGTGTAGTATCATGGGATTCAAAGAAACAACAAATTCTCACTCTTTCATTTGCTGAAGCAGAGTACATAACAGCCACAAGTACATCATGTCAAGCAATTTGGATGAGAAGAGTTTTGAAAGATCTCAAACAAGAACAAGAAGAGACAACAAAGATATATTGTGATAATAATTCAGCTATAGAACTATTAAAGAATCCAGTATTTCACAAAATAAGAAAACATATTGACACAAGATATCATTTCATTAGAAAACTAATCAACAATGGAAAAATCTTTTTGGATTTTTGCAGGTGTCAAGATCAATGTGTAGACATTTTCACCATGGCATTAAGGAAAGAAATTTTTTTCTATCAAAGAGATCGATTGGGTATCATAGATAGAAGTAGTTGTGATTAAGGGGGAGTGTTGGCATTAATCCCAACTACTCTCTGGAGCAATGAAAAAAAAGACTTTTATACTTCTTTCACACGCCACCATTTTGTACACACATAATCTCTATCTTCAGATTTTATCTATACTGGAAAAGACTTAGAATTAATTTCAATTTAATGTATTTGGTGTGCTTCTCTTTTGCTAGGGATATCCGTAGGTTTTAGGAAATTTTTGAAAATAGATGTATGTAGAAAAAAGAAGAGAGCATAAAGTTTTTGGTTGTAGCAACAACTCTTAAGTTGAACAATAGCTCTACTGTAGATTTTGATTTCAAACAGTATGAATAGGGGAATGTGAATGAAGAAAGAATAGCAGCTTTGTTTTTGTGCTATTGGATTGTATATGTTTTGAATGAAATACATAAATTCAAATCTTTTGGATACATTTTTTGTTTTATTTATGCACTCTAGTTTTTGTGTTTTGCTTTATCCTCTGCCTCTCCCCTTCACTAGGGAGCAAATTAAATAGATTTGTGATGGCATGTAACCGCTCACATTGTTGATATGTTCGATGATCCTAAAGAATTGCTAAGGACTCCCAGATTAATTTCAGTTTAGAGGAAGAATTTGGTCGATACCTTGACATGCACAAGCTTTATAATAGATATGTTGATTCCAAGTTTGATGATTGATCGATTATTCTACATTTTTTTTAGGAGATTCCAAAAATGTGCAATGTTACCTAATCACAATGCGTCGACTCACATAAGAGATATTCCATGTTCTATTTTAATCACATATAAGATTGGGAATGTAACATAATTAAATTTAGGGTGACTTACTGTATGGTCCCATGGGGGGCTTGGGCTTCTATTTTCATGGAGCAGGAGGTCCCATGGGAAAAAAAAGATTGTGCTACGGGATTAATTGGAATCTTTTCCAGAAAAATAGGAGCCCCTACCTTTTAGAAATGAATCTTTCAGCTGGTGAAATTGGGGTGGGGCTAAAAATTGCCCCTACAGCTTAGGAGTTTTTTATGCCACTTGTCTCTCATCTAAAATTTTAAATTCTTATTAGAAAATAAAAATGAGAGAATTTTGATTTATTTATTATTTTTTTTATCAAAGCACTACAGTTCATTCCTGAAATTTTGGAGCTTGAAATTTTAAGCAGAATTGTAAGATTAAATCCATGGGACCAAGAACTTTAAAATATTCCTAAAAAAGCTAAGCAGCATACGCTGAGATTTTTAAGGAAGCCCCCCTCCATGGGACCGTACCCTTAGTGATGGATCCAGTCCTTTAAAGGATTATGCCAACATCTCAAACAAATCAAGTGTTTATAGTGGTAGATGTGATACTGTGAAGTTTTGTAATGTATACCAGAGGAAGCGAACAAGTGCTGAGAAGAGTTATTATGACTCATTGGCACATGACAGTGACATTTGTAGCAATAAAAATAATTGCATTAGAACTTGGAAATTGAAGACATATACCAGGCATATCCTCGATTGGCAACAGAATACACAATACTTGTGCAATCGAATATATTTCTCATCAAATTTGATACTTCAGCCTGTGCTCAGAATTATAATGTCAACAATAATTATGGTCTCAAAGATGGTACGCAGTTTATCAATTATTCAAATAATGCCAGCACCAAATCAATTTTATGATACAGGGAAAATTAAAATAATATTTTGGAAATTCAATAGGCCACAAAGATTCCAAAATTAAGTTCTGAAGAAAAGGAAAAGAGGGGGTGAATTTCTTTCGTAACTAAATGTAGGAAGCAGTTACTAGGAAACAAGATGTTGTGGGTAAATACTTTGCTTGCATTTGAATGTGAGGCCTGTAATACTTCAGCCATCATCAGGGAATAAAAGAATCTTCCAGGTGGAATTCTCAAGAAATTTAAAATGTTACAATAAGTGAAAAATAACTGACATTTCTTGAGATTCCAAGTGTAATTGATTATAAAGAAGCAGTTATGGAACTAAAAGGGTCGATTGGGGGGAAATTATAAATATGTAATTGGAAGCCATTAGGAAGATCTTTTTGTTGTTCAACCGATGGTTTCTGTGAGGGTTGTGGGGGGTTTAGTGATTAGATGTTTTGGTCTGATTTTTAGTCTGTCTTAGAGATTGTTATGAAGAACAATAAAGTTTTGTATTTTTGATTATTTGTCGTAGATGCTCCTCATTGTCTGTGTGCAATGATTTTTGAATAAAATATTAACGTTTAAATGAATGAGTCTATGATCTTTGATAAGCATTTGAGTGTTCCTTCCCTGTGAGGATGTGTCATTCTTTGATATTTTGTTTATTTATCTGCAGTAAGTGTTGGAATTGCATTGAGTCCAATAAACAAACTCTTAATAGTTTGATCTATGAGTCATGATGTTAATGGTTTTCCAGTTTACTTTCAAAAAATTAGTAGTTTTAAATGTATCTACATCGCGCTTGTATCATGGTTATGAGCAAGTGTTAGTTTTCTTTTTTCTTCTTTCTGGTTAAAAGCATACCCCTATTTCTTATATTTTAAAAAGCCCAAAATTATATCATACGAGGGAGCTGCCCCTCTAAATGCAAAGGATATTTTTTAATCTCATAACAAATCATCCATTTGTTGGTGCACATTTATCATTGCCCACTAAGTGAGTCTTGGTTGTTTGCAGTGACAAAGCTTCTTACCAACACTTAGGATATTTCCATGATTGGTGAAACCCGTATTTTTGTTTTTCAAACTCCATAAGAAGCCAATGATAAAGAGACAATAGAAATGTGTATCCTCTTAGCCTAGGTTTATCTAGAACAAAAGAAATAAATAAAATGCTATGCATATTACTCTCTAAGATATACAAGGAGAAATACAATAGTGTGTATATTTTCTCATAAAAAAATAAAACCCCAACAAGCACCAAAATACACAAAGGATTTTCCAATACAAATAAAAAATATAAATAAAAAGGGAGGCTAGAAAACAATCACCTCATATTAAGAAGAGAGATGGAAATGTAAAAATCCTAGAGAAAGATGTTCTCAAGGATACAATAATTCCAAGAAAACCCACACTAGATAGTGGAGTTCTTAATAAAACCTTTAAAATTCTAATAATATCACTAGTACATCACATGAGAGCCTCCAAAAGTGTCAATTACAAGAGAGAGCTTGATAGACTAATAAATCAAGACGTATATTGAGAGATTGCAATAGATCTAATAGATAGATTCAAACATGGAGATTGGAGGGAAGATAAAGAGGTTCAGAACACAAAATGGCCAATGAGATTTGACCTAAGTTACAAAACTTGGCCACTCAAGAAAGGTGGAAAAGTGCATTGAAATGGTTGTATGAAAAAATAGAGGATGCTAGCATGTTGTGTGAATGTGTATGTACCATGCTAGTATCCAAGCACATATAAATCTAAAAGCTTAAAGCACTAGAGAAACATGAAGTGTAAAAAATGAATTTATTTACACAAAAGAATTAAGGAAACATAAAAAAAACATAAATTCACACTAAGGATGGGAAAAATATAAGAAATTGGGCCAAGCTAGCTAAAAACATGTGCAAAGAGTTAAAAACACTAAAATTACCCAAAATTAACATGAAAATTGTAAGGGTATGCAATTTCTGATGTTATAGCTAAATATAGAATACTCCTTATACCTATAATAAGATACTATCATAACATGTCCTAGCTATCTACCTAATTTGGGCACTTGAATATGTTTGATTCAAGTTGCTTTATGATATTCATAATAACATGTCATAGGCTAGAGAATATTCTTGGTCAATCTCTTTTACATCTCTCTTATGCATCATAAATGTTCTTATATTTTTTTATGTAGAGGGGATAATTTATAAAGCTCATAATTTTTATTTGAGAAGCCAAATGAACACCTTATTTTTTAAATTGAATATCTCAAAGAGGTTCATGTTAGCATAACTAGATTAATTTAGTTAAAACTTATTTTGATAATTATTAGAGCAACAAATGACCTCTATAGCCAAAAAAATACATTTTAGTTTTCTCAATATTAGGATGTAAGGTTAATATGCCCTTCCAACCACATTTTGTAGACATCTAGCCTCTTGGTCATACACCAATTAGTTTTGGTCGCATGCATCTAATTATTTTTAATCCCTACACCATGCCCACCTTATTTATTTTTGGACTTGACCTAGCTTTTGTTTAAATTTCCACTTACCTATTCTTAATTCATATGTCCCAATTTTTTTATGTTCCTTTTCTAAATTTACTCAAAAATCCTACCAATTTTTTCTTAAATTCCACATCCAAAATAAAGAGTCTTTGGGTAAGTGCAAAAAGATGGGGGGTCAAAAAGGGGGCTTAAGTGGCCACTTTTTTTCTGAAATCAGAAAATATTGACCTTGGACGTGAAATTGAGGATAGTTACACTCAAAATTTTGAGATGCAACAAAAACAAGGATCGTAGTACTCTGAGTCTACTTTTTAGACTGCTAATTTATTTTGAAAATGGTTGAGGTTAAGGGGTTCAAAAGAGGGACCCATAGAAATTGGTGTTGTTTTTGTCAGAAAAACATAACATAGCAACTTTTGTGGGAACGTAGCACGGTGAACTTTTTTTTAGTATTTTTAAAATTGCTTCAGTGAGAAATTAGCTAACAGTATGTAGTTGATGCATGATTTTTCTGATAATTTTTTAATGAATATTTGTTTTTTTACTAATTTTCAAAGTGGGCACTTCCTAAAAAACAAAATTTTGGTTGTGCTACCCCTACAAATTTTGGAAACTAATCGATTTTCTTTTTTAATTTGTAGAATGGAGTCTAGTTTCTAAAAATGTAATTTATTTGAAATTTCGATGAACAGTTAATTTATAACGAAAAAAATATCAAACACTGTTTTTTTCCAAAAAAGACACAAACAAAAAAAATTATAGATAAAAGGCTTAACATTGTCAAAAAGTGAAAAAAATTACATCGTTGGATAGCTAAGAGAGAGTCTAACATTACCCAGGTGTTCAATTTGTTCGACATTGAAACACGTGCAATCCTGATGGTGAGCATGAACCCAATTATGTGAAATATTGTAGAATTTGCAAAAACACATCTCTGATCATTGGGAAGGCCCTCCAAGCCTTTGAGTTGGTATTCCAAGGAAAATACCAAGCCTACTTGGCTTGGGGATTCTCAAAGCAAGATATAATGCGAGCACGTTATAACGCGTTCGCATTATATCCTAGTTTTTGCATGGTTTTTTGTGTTTGTGCGGGACATGTCTAGTAAGACATAATGTGAGCGCATTATAATGTGCTTGCGTTATGTCTTTCTTTATGTTAAATGCTACTCTATTGAATGTATGTTTATATAAATGTATGTTTGTATGTACATGTATGCTTGTATATCATGTATGTATGTATGTATGCCTGTGTGTATGTATGTATGTATTTAAGATTGTATGTACATATGTACATGTATGCTTGTATGTATGTAGGATTGTATGTACATATGTATTATGCTTGTATGTATGTATGCATGTATTTATGTGTCTTTAGAGGGAGGGAGAAGTTTAAGAGAGAGAGTCATCTAGGTAGGGTGGGAGGGAGAAAGGTAGGGCGAGACCTAAGAGAGAGAGAGAGAGGTAGTGAGAGAGAGTCTTGAGAGAGGGAGATGGGGTGGAAGGGAGAGACTAAGAGAGAGGGAGTGGGGGAGAAGGG
>VDFB02179234.1:113568467-113615492 GCA_007258455.2 Sequoia sempervirens | reverse complement strand
TGAACTAGTAGAGATATGGTTGTTATTTTAGCATGACATAACATGCTCACATTATAATGTTCTTGCATTATAATTCAAGTGTGTTTTGTCTTGCTCTAAAAATGGTTAAAAACAAATATACCCGTGATCTCAAGGCCCACATTTTGCATATTCTCCTGGTTTTACATGTGTTCTAACAAAAAAAAGTTTTTTGATGATTTTGTGAAGTGTGCATGCAAGTTTTGCACATTCCACCACATTTTTCATGATTTTTTCATGATATTTCCACCACCTTAGCATGAAATAGTAGAGTTTTCACATTGAAAGGCATATAATATCAATTCAAGTCTTAATTCCATTGAAGATTGATATACAATTGAAGTTTAGAGGGGAACAAGCTTTTGAAAAATTCAAATTCTTGAGGAGTTCAAGGAAAGAAGAAGCAAAGGCTACATAATTGGGTAGGACTCCTCCATTTGAAACTCTGGTTTTTTAGGTATGTGAAGTCTTTACACATTTTCTTTCATTATATTTTGGCTTGCTTTGATTTTGTTATTTTGCATATTCTATGTTGATCATTGTTTTTTTTTCATTATAACCTTATCTTGTCAATGCACATTTTAAATTACACAATTCTTTACACTTGCCAATTACATTTTTTAAACCACATCTCTTTGAGACATTTTGTTAAACAATTGACTTACCTTGTGTATGCTTCCACATTTTGTATACACATATATATGAAAAAAGTTATAAGTAAAATAATACATCATTTCTCAATCCTCTACTATGGATGTGCATACCACTCTCCAGAACTTTCATTTTGGTATAGGAATGGGGGATGTTGGAAAATGTAATTGAATTTGGTTTTACACCTACAAATTGTATATGCTTGAAAATTTGTTTTGTGCATATTCTGCAATCATTTTAGTCCACAAGGACATATCTTATTGAGGTATTTTATCAAACAGATATACCAAGCAGTTGATTGCCTTGTCTATGCTACCAAATTTTCCATACATGTCTACCAAAGAATTTTATCAAACAACATAGACAAGGAAATCAACTATTTGAAGAAATGCCTCAAAAAAATGGGGTCTCATAGTGATGTGCATTTTATCAAACAATTGATTGCATTGTCTATGCTACCAAATTTTCCATACATGTCTGCACAAAATTGGAATATACCCCTCCCACATTCATAGATCTTTGAAACTATTTTGGTTTTCATCTCTATTGACAAAACACTAGCTTTCCAATTCGATAGGGTTGACGAGGTAGGGGTAGCGTGATATAATGCCTCATAGAAATAGGGTGTCATGGTGATGTACAGGAGAAACGTAAGAAAATTTCTCATAGAAATGGGGTGTCACGGTGATGTATATCACTGTGACACCCCCTTCCTATGAGGCATTTTCTCATGCTGCCCCTACCTTGCCAACCCTAACAAATTGGCAAGCTAGTGAGGTCACTAGCTCGCCAATTCAATAGGGTTGACAAGGTAGGGGTAGCGTGATAAAATGCCTCATAGAAATGGGGTGTCATGGTGATACGGTGAAAAATGCCTCATAGAAATGGGGTGTCATGGTGATACACCACCGTGACACCCCGAGGCATTTTCTCACACTACCCCTACCTTGTCAACCCTACCGCATTGGCAAGGTAGTGACCTCACTAGCTTGCCAATACTCACATGATTTTTTTGGATGGAATTCCTTAAAGAAATGTGGTCATGCAACATGCCATGATTGCAAGATAGGCTCAAATTGGAAGCATGGACAAGGCACGTGAATTGTTTGACAATAATGTTTTCGCATACATGTATGCAAAATGTGGTAGCATTGGCAAGCTAGTGAGCTCACTAATGCTACCACATTTTGCATACATTTCTACGAAAACATAATTGTCAAACAATTCGCATGCCTTGTCCATGCTTCCAATTTGAGTCTATCTTGCAATCATGCCATGTCACATGACCACATTTATTTAAGGCATTCCATCAAAAAAATTCATGTGACCTTTATCTATGCTAGAAATACTCTTCTATAGGATGATTGTAAGTATATTGTATGAAGCCTTGAATGACATATTTCATTTATTTGTATGGATTCATTTTTTAGGAACTAATATTTATCTCGTTACCATGCTACAAGAAAAATTATTTTCCATGCCAAGGAAACAAAGAAGGAATAAACCAATAGACAAAGAGTATGAAACTAATAAAAAAAATAGAGAATGGATGAGGGGATATCATCAGAAGAAGAAATTGGATATGATTGACAAAAACAAGCCAATTGAAAAGGAACCTCAACCATCAAAAAGAGAAAAGGCATTGGAGGCACAAAGGGAACGAATGCAAAAGCATCGTGCTAAGATAGAATTGGATACCATAGTTGGAGACACACCCTCTACCAGAAGTGAATATGGAGGGACACCATCTACCGCAAGTGAATATGGAAGGACACCATCTACCGCAAGTGAATATGAAGGGATGCCATCCACCACATCTCAAGTTGAGAGTACATCATCACTCAAATTTGATGAAGAAGGTATGCCATCATTCCCATGTCAACCTCAAGGTATGTCGTTTATTCCACCCTCAATCAAAGGTACATGATCTAGCCTACCTCACTTAAATATTGATGAAATTCCTAATGTTGAGATGTATGTACCTAGGAGAACACCAAATAGAATTTTGCATAGAAAGCCAAAGTATTTGATTAATATTGATAACGATATTTTGCAGCACATGGAAGGTAAGATTCCAACACACACTTATAGAAGATAAGTTGATAAGATTTGGAAATTGTTCTTTTGAAAGGCTAAATGAGACCACAAGATGTCAACTATTTGTTGAAATGATGTGAGGTCTAAAGTATAGAAACATCATGAAGATTCTTGGGTTGATAACATCGAATGCTTCAAGTGAAAACACTATTGTGAAGAATCTAATGGATGTTTATGAGAGTGTGGGTAAGACCTCACACTCAAAGGATAGTGATGTCACCCGACATGTCATTACATCAACTTTGGTAAGTAGTGAAACAAGGAGATCTCATCTCATTAGAAAGAAGAGTGAACAATTGAGAATTAATAGAAAAAAATTATCAAGAGCCGTTCAAAAGTGACAAAGAATTGAGGGCACCAATTCAAATGAATTATGGGCATTCTCGGGGAGACTCCCACGAAAAGATAAACCAGTTGTTGAAGCATTGAGAACACTAATTGAATCTAGTATTGGAAGAATAACACAAGGCCATCTCTAAATCAAAGGGATGTGGTAAGAAGGAGAATCAGTAGTCAAAACCGTGAGCCACATCCAAGATAATTTTTAGATACAACTCAAACCCAATTTTTTCAAAAATTTCAATAGGATTATCCTCAAATTCAAAATTTTCAAAGATATTTTGAATTGATTAAACATTTTTATGACAAGATAAATCACACATGCACTACTTTTTGTACATTACATATTGAATTCTCTAAGCATTATGATGTTTATCATTCTATATGTTTAGATTTGCATACTCACAATGTTTTGCAGGATTCTGGCATACAAGCCCCACCAACATTTTCAAGAGAGTTCTTATCAAAAAAATTATGTGAAATAGAGGATGGCCAAATATTCTACAAGAAACTATGCTTAGATGGTTCATGTTAGTGTTGTGGTGGCTTGCAATGTATGTCAATATGTCAACATATGGAAAGAACTCATGAGGTGGGATAGAAACTAGTAGAGTTTGGGAAGTATAAAACATTGGCATACATTACAAAAGATGGTAATCAAGCAAAAAGGTGTGATTTGGTTATTCAGAAAATTCTAGTGTATCAATTTATGTCTATGTTTCATGACAATATAGTGTATGAGTATGCAAGGCATACCCATAGAGCCCAATGGTTGGACACATAATTCAAGTTATGCAAGGACACCTTTTCGATTGGCAGCATAGTTTTAGTGGTCGAATTTGTAGAGAACTACACTCTACAGCCATAGTGTGAGGTGCAGTCACAATATGACAACTCCAAACATGTTTTGATATTTGTGCACATAGCATTCATTCATGTAGATGATAGTACAAAGGACCAAAAGAAGGTATTAAGGGAGTATCACTCTTATATTAGTGATGATAGATCACACACATTCTTAAGAGTTCGTGTAAGGTTGCTTCCAGATGTTCTACAGTGATTTGGCTTAGAGGGGCATAGCATATGGTCAGCATATAATATGATCAAATAACCGTGCAACATAGTTCAAGAACTCACGCATGTTCTCCTAGTTGAGCAAGATGCATGTCATTACAAGTGTTTAGCATATGTGGAACTTTTGTGAGGTCGGGCATGGAAAGGGGGAGTATGATGATGCAGGAGCATGTATGAAAAGAGCATTACCACAAGAAGAGTTAAAGTATAAAGACAATGCAAAGTTGATAGATGCAAAATCAATCGTCGAGTGGTGTAATGCTTTGATGGGTCTAGGTAATGAAGGTACATCTTGAGTTTGTAGATTTTTTTGGTTGATGGATAATACTAAAATTGCATCATATGAGGATTGGTGTGCAATGACAGGATCGAGTGAGCTACACTCTTTCCTTAGCTCAAATGCAATTTCATGGAGTATCAATACACGAAAGATGGCATGTTTTTGTTCTTCATGTACAATACAAGCCTAGGATTATTGTGAGTCAAAGGAGTGGATTGAGAAATGGTCATTAAGTTATCTTATCCCACTTCACACATATCGCCCTCCAACAACATTGGAACTAACACAGATGGATTCATCGGTTGACTTTGACCACATATCAGATCTAGTTTAACCAAGCAATATATCTACTTGCATAGTTTTTGAAATTCCTATTATTATCTTACTTTGTAGTGTATTTGTAATGTTGACTAATTTCATCTAATTTGTTGTGCATATCAATGCAGGGCATGTTTATGCAGTTATTACAGATGAAGACAAAAAAGAGGGAACAAACTATTACTTGTGTCATTGTGTTGAGGCCAAAAAGAAATTTGAGGCCCCAGTTATAGATGGAGAAAAAATTGAGCACCCTATAGGCTTAGTTGTTGTTACTGGAACGTGGCTTAGAAGGTACCCACATAAAAGTGTTAAATATTGGTTGTTTCAGGACTTTGACATGCATCGAAAGATTCTTCATTACTCGAACCTTGTCATGGCATCCAATGTTCATTTGACCAAATATGGGGGTAGACTTTTGAACAAGACCTTGTGGAAGGTTCGTAAGTCTGACCATGAGGCAATACTTGACATAATAAAGAGTAGAGCATACCCGAATGGCTTGTTGGATTAATTTGTAAGTATGCACATTGGTTCTTATTAATTTATACTTGAATGCACATTAATTTGTATGATGTCAATGCTATGATGCAAATGATATCATCTAATGTTTATATCATGTATGTAGGTGATTGATGAAGTTATCAGACTTACAAATATAACACTTTATGTTTAGAACTATGGCAAATGATACAGAGTCCAATGGTATTTTATTTTTTCTCAAAAATATGCAAAAACAATGATGTAGAATATTCTCAATAGATTAGTAAACTAAGTGGAAGATTAAATTGTGTTGTTTTTATAATACATTATAAGTTTCTAAAAGGTTGGAAAGTAATAGTTTGGTTATGTTCTATTCATGTTCTATTCATGAGAGGTTGTTGTGTGTAATAGGTATCTTGGAACTCCTAATGAAGATGTATGGCCAGGAGTGACTAAGTTGAGAGACCGACATGCCTATCCTCAATGGAACCATCAAGATTTAAGCCTTGTTGTTCCCAACTTGGAACCAAATGGTGTGGATTTGTTGTCTGTAAATGTCTTCCATCTATTTTCATTTCATTTCTATTTTGGATGCTCTTTCTTTTTCTTCTTTTACTTTGCCTATTTGTAAGTAACCTACTAAAAATTGATTGGTGTCCCCTTGCAAAAAATAATGATTTATGAGCCATCTGAGAGAATCTCAGCCAAAAAAGCAATGCAACATCCTTATTTTAATGATCTTGAAAAATATTAATTATGATTTTAAGCCATTATAAAAGAGTGTGTGAAGCTTAGTGAAGGAATTTCAAGTTATTCATTTGAAGTTAACCTCATCATGAGCACCTATGGTGTAGACATTATAAGAGCATCTTAAATTTTTGGTTATTCTATTCATGAGAGGTTGTTGTGTACAATAGGTATCTTGGAACTCCCAATGAAGATGTATGGCTAGAAGTGACTAAGTTGATAGAATGGCATGCATATCCTCAACATGGAACCATCAAGATTTAAACCTTGTTGTTCTCGACTTGGAACCAAATGGTGCGGATTTGTTGTGTGTAAGTGTCTTCCATCTATTTTCTTTTCATTTCCATTTTGGATGCTTTTTTTTTTCTTCTTTTACGTTGCCTATTTGTAAGTAAACTAAAAATTGATTGGTGTCTCCTTGCAGAGAATGTTGATTTATGAGCCATCCAAAAGAATCTCAGCCAAAAAACCAATGCAATATCCTTATTTTGATGATCTTGACAAATCTCAATTCTGATTTGAAGTCATTATAAAAGAGCGTGTGAAGCTTAGTGAGGGAATTTCAAGTTATTCATTTGAAGTTAACCTCACCATGAGCACCTATGATGTAGACATTATAAGATCATCTCAAATTTTTGGTTATTCTATTCATGAGAGGTTGTTGTGTGCAATAGGTATCTTGGAACTCCCAATGAAGATGTATGGCTAGAAGTGACTAAGTTGAGAGAATGGCATGCCTATCCTCAATAGAACCATCAAAATTTATACCTTGTTGTTCTTGACTTGGAACCAAATGGTGTGGATTTGTTGTCTGTAAGTGTCTTCCATCTATTTTGTTTTCATTTCCATTTTGGATGCTCTTTCTTTTACTTCTTTTACTTTGCCTATTTGTAAGTAAACTACTAAAAATTGATTATTGTCTCTTTGCAGAGAATGTTGATTTATGAGTCATCCAAGAGAATCTCAGCCAAAAAAACAATGCAACATCCTTATTTTAATGATCTTGACAAATCTCAATTATGATTTTAGGCCATTATAAAAGAGCATGTGAAGCTTATTGAGGGAATTTCAAGTTATTCATTTGAAGTTAACCTCATCATGAGCACCTATGATGTAAACATTATAAGAGAATCTCGAATGTATGAGTGGAATTGTAAAAGATCTATAAGAATGAAGTACTTAAGGCATCCTTGAATTGTATTTTTGGTTATTATGAGAGAATCTTAGAAGTTGAATTTGTGTGTATGAAAATGGGGCACATTGACTCAATATTTGATTTAAGTGGGGTGTTGGAATTCATATGGTTTGATTTTTTCTGATGATTTTGTATTACCACTTGATAGTTTTGAGAAAGCATTGTTCCTACATGTACAAGCACTTGGGTTCAGAATGGTGTATGAAGCATATTAGACAATTGTAGCAAAAACACAAGAATTAGGATTTCCAAATAAATCTCATTTTATTGTAAATAGATCATATTATTAATATAGTGAGTGTAATAACCATTGATGGTTACCAATCATTATTTTTCTTCTTTTATTCTCTCTCTATTATAACTAGCACCAATTGATTCACTTATTATAAAAACTTCATTTATTAAAACAAGTCAACCTAAGGATTATATATCAATATCAATATAGCATACCATTTATTCACATAAATATTTGTAATGATATTTACTCAAATTTTGAAATTTATTGCCGCCCTTAAACATTTGTAATTCATGCAATGTAATCCCTTAACAATCCAAATTGCAAAAGGGCAACAATCTTTGATGGCCTATTAACCAGATATCGTGCCAGTTACAGGCATTTCGTCTGAGGCATTGAGATCACGTAGGGAACCTTTACAATAACCTCTCTCGGTTTTTGTTATCTTGGAATTGTTTTTCCGTAGTGTCTAATTTTGACTTGATGGAAAAAGTGTCAAATGCAAGCAATGTAAAGTTGCAAAGTGGTGCAACTTTTATTTTGCAACTCGTGTGACCAAACAAACTATTCCAATGTATCTAAATGGGTATGTTTACGCTAGGCATGGTCCTCTTTCGCACCCAAACACGCCAAATCGCTTTGAGCTACATTCAATCAGCTTGATCCCTTAAAGGTCCAAAGTACAAAAGGGTAGCAATCTTTAACGGGCTACTACTTGGAAACTGTGACGCTTACGAAAAAATGCTTGAGCCTACGGGATTGCGTTGGGCCCCTTTACAATAATCTTTCTCAATTTTTGTTATCTTAGAGTTGTTTTCCTGTGGTGTCCAGTTTTCACTTAATGGAAAAAGTGTCAAATGCAAGCAGAGTAAAGTTGCAAAGTGGTGCAACTTTCGTTCTGCAACTCGTGTGACCAAACAAATTGTTCCAACACATCCAGATGAGTACGTTTACACTAGGAATGGTCCTTTTTCACACCCAAACACACTGAATTACTTTGAGCTACGTTTAACCGACTCCGTCCCTTAAGGGTCCAAAGTGCAAAAGGGTAGCAATTTTTTACGGGCTACTATTTAGAAAGTGTGTCACTTACAAACTCTTTGTCTGATTCTATGGGATCATGTTGGGTCCCTCTACAATAACCTCTCTTAGTTTTTTTAATCTCAGATTCGTTTTCCTGTGGTGTCAAATTTTCATTTGATGGAAAAAGTGTCAAATGCAAGCAGTGTAAAGTTACAAAGTGGTGCAACTTTCGCTCTACAACTCGTGTGACCAAACAAATTATTCCAAAATGTACGGATGGGTACGTTTATGCTAGGCATGGTCCTCTTTCACACCCAAACACACCGAATCACTCTAAGCTACATTCAACTGGCTCGATCCCTTAAGAGTTCAAAGTGCAAAATGGTTGCAATCTTTGACGGACTATTACTTGGAAACCGTGACGCTTACGAAATATTTGTCTAAGCCTACAAGATCGCATTAGGCCCCTCTACAATAATCTCTCTTGGATTTTTTTATATCAGAGTCATTTTCCCATGGTGTCCAGTTTTCACTTGATGGAAAAAGTGTCAAATGCAAGCAGTGTAAAGTTGCAAAGGGGTGCAACTTTCTTTCTGCAACTCGTGTGACCAAACAGACTATTCCAACATGTCTGGATGGGTACATTTACACTAGGCATAGTCCTCTTTCGCACTCAAACATGTTGAATCACTTCGAGCTACATTCAATCGACTTGATACCTTAAGGGTCTAAACTGCAAAATGGTTGCAATCTTTGATGAGCTATTACTTAGAAACCATGGCGCTTACAAACTCTTCGTCTGAGCCTATGGGATCATGTTCGGCCCCTTTACAATAACCTCTCTCAATTTTTGTTATCTCGGAGTCGTTTTCCTGTGGTTTCCAGTTTTCACTTAATGGAAAAAGTGTTAAATGTAAGCAATGTAAACTTGCAAAGTGGTACAAATTTCATTCTGCAACTCGTGTGACCAAACAGACTGTTCCAACGCGTCTGGATGGGTACGTTTACACTTGACATGGTCTTTTTTCGCACCTAAACACGCTAAATCACTATGAGCTACGTTCAACTAGCTATATCCCCTAAGGGTCCAAAGTGCAAAATGGTTGCAATCTTTAACAGACTATTACTCATAAATCGTGACGCTTACTGTATACACCTAAAAATAGTCATCACCTTTAATTAATTAAATACTAGCTATTTGATTAATATTTCAACTACATATAAATAAATGCTCAATTTATTTATATTGTTCATTTTTTAAACTCTCCAAATCTAAAACACATTCTTCTAAATTAATTAAATAAACAAGGTTCCCTAAACTTGTTTTATTTAATTAATCTTCACTAAATCCAATTAGGAATTAGAGCACATTTCTACAACTTTTTGTGCCACCTCACCAAGGTCACGTGAAAATAAATAACTCTAATTTTTAATTAAAATTATCTTCAACTCATTTCAAAAAACACATGGCTCATTTCCTCCCACACTTCCACCAATTTTGGAGCACATTACTTATTCCTCTCAAACTTCCACCAATTTTGGAAGCACGTGGTCTTCTCTTCCCGCACTTGAATCTTCCATCCAAATGGCATGTTGCCCATTGGTCAAGAGATTCTTCCATCCAAATGGCATGTTGTCTTTGGTCAAGGGGACAACATCTTGATTCTCTTCATTTTCACCATCCATTCTTCTTATTCAATCTAGACCGTTGATTATTGCCACCTCCCTATATGCTTGGAAAAGGCTATAAATACAAACCTTGGGCATTATATTTTGCATCCACATTTGAAGTAAAGTTATCATGCAGGTTTATCATTGGAGCTTGTGAGCATTATGGAGTCTTATAGCTAGTTTTTATATCATGCTTTGCATCATATTTAGATCTTAGATTAACATATTGCTTCATAGTTGTATTTTATCATCCATCTTGCATCATAGTTGCATTTTAGATTAGTTCATTTTAAGTTTTCATTTGAGCATATGGAGTATCATATATAGATCATTCTAGTTCAATGCCATAGCATCCATTCTAGTTCAATGCCATAGCATCCACCTCCACTTGTTCATTTATCATAAACATCATCCTCCACTCATCATGGCATTCATCATCATTGTTTGCATATAGTTTCATGTAGGCATTAAATTAGTTTGCATGCTGAATACTAATCTCATTTCTTAAGTGTCATTCTAATAGCCTTTGTGCACATAGAAATATGAGGGACAAAAGGTTAAAAAGAATCATTAAGAATAGAGGACAATGAGACGTTCTTGAAAGATTTAGTTTGTTGCAAATTAGAATAACTTGTTTGCTTTGAATCTTTGAATATAAATCATTTCATTAAGGTTTGTGTTGATACTTAACTTTACACATTTAACACACACACAAAATGGCGCCCACCGTGGGGCTTGCCCCATTTATTACACTAACATGCTTGAAAATTTAAGTTAATAGGTTCGAACGTGAGCCTCTTGGATCCTCGTGCACCAATTTTGGAGCCCTTTGGAGCCTCTTAACAGCCTCTTGCACCCGTTTTGGAGCCTCTTGGAACCTCTTGGAGCCTCTTACACCTATTTTGGAGCCTTTGGTCTCTGTTTTGGCACCTTTTGCATAGTTTTGGGTTGTTCTATCTCTATTCTGGCACCTTTGGTCTCTATTATGGCACCTTTGGTCTCTATTATGGCACCTTTGGTCTCTATTTTGGCACCCTTTGCACAATTTTGGATTGCTCTATCTCTGTTTTGGCACCTTTTGTCTATGTTTTGGCAGGCTAATACTTTGTGTTGTTATTTTGCAGGTTTCCAAGAAATGCTTGTCAAAGACACTCTTATCAAACTACTAACATATTGCAGGGGCTGGAAGTGATTTACTCGTTTCCTTTTGGTTAAGATAGGAACATGGCTTAATTAAAAGGTTAATGAACACCATATTTCCTTTTGGTTAAGTTAGGAACATGGCTTAATTAAAGAGTTGATGAACACCATGTCTTTTGTGCTTGATGGATGGTAGGCATATGCTCTCCCCTTAACTGGGTCATAAAAAAGCTAGACCCATTCACTTTTTGTGTGCGAGTGTGAGTGAAGTATATGGTGTGTTTTCTCTCTTTATTCATGTGGAATAAAGAGTGGTCGAACTATGAGTATACTTACTTGTTTTTGTTTATCTTAGAGGGTATGCCTTGTGGGAAAAAATAATCACCCAAGGGAATGACCCAACCGATAGCATGCTAAAGCCAAGCACATTTCCAGCTGGTATATAAGTGTGGATACTAGAACAAAGGTCAGTATCACGAAGTTGGTTCCAACGAGAAGGGTAGCAATGATCTCTCGCTACATGGATCAACCCCCACAAATGGAAAGTCCTTACTAAAATCCTTGTTGTAGTTTGGCCAAATCCTTTATCTATTATTTGGTGCAGCAACAATCGTTACAAAGGAATCCACCTTCTCGCAATTCTTAGTAGAGATGAAAAATATGCCATGGGAGATTCACGGGTATTGGTGCTTCGCTGCCCCAAGAAGTGAGTGTCGTGGAGGGGAGCCAGTGGGGTCAAGCATCTAGTCATTCGCTAAGAAATAGTGCGGTTGGGGTGAAACCCGCGTGGAATCCAAAAGAATACAGTCTTTCACAACCTTAGGAGTGTACATTGCTTGATGTGTCTTTATCAAAGTGTTTTCAAAACAAACAAAATGTCACATATCGAAAGTGAAAACCCTAATTCAGAATTGCATTTTAGTGAAACAACCAAGTCTTCCATTGAAAAATTAGAAAAACCAAGCAAATTTTCAAAGAAACTTTCAAAAAACCAAGTCTGAACCTGTTCTAGCGCCTTTTGTCTCTGTTTTGGCACCTTTTGCACATTTTGTGGCACCTTTTGTCTTTGTTTTAGCGCCTTTTGCATAACACAAAACAATGACCTAGGTTCATCTGTTGTTTGACAATTAGTCTTATCTTGGGAATCATCAGCAATATTCAACCATTCCTTAAGTAACACAGAGTCTAAACATGTGTGTTACCAAATGATTTCACGAAAGATTAAAATTCGAAAACCAAAGTCCATACCTCTTACTCCAAAAGAACATCAAAAACGTCTATCAACACTTTACGAATTTAGAGAGAGGTTGACCTTCAATTTCTACAAAAAAAGCTTGCAAGAACAATCCTGAATTAGACATGTTTTATTATATTCAAAATCCACAACTTTTCCAAAGATTTGAGTATCTCGTTTAGGAAGAAACCTCACCTCCGGTTTCACAATTTGCACCAAAATTTCAAACTTTTCTCAAGTCCAAGATCATTCCTTAGATACCTTAGAAGTCTAAACTTGTTCAAATTGACCTCTACAAGTGAAATTTTCCAACCTAAACCAAGATCTAACATCATAAAGTACCAATACCATCAAATTTATCACACCTTTGATTATTAGGCCTAGTTTCATCATCAGGATTTGTCATCCTTTCATCACGAAACAAAGCTATATAATCAAATCCAACTTAGTCTCATTAGAATTTTTCATTCTATTTGACTTAGTTGTAATCCTTGGTACTTTTCCAAAACCTAGATCAAAGTTTAGAGTTTATTCTAAACTATAACACTTGTATGCCCATTCAAACAAGGTTACAAAAACAAAAACTTAAGGAAAAAGGACTTGAAAATCACAACATTGAAGAGCCAAACATTGAAACCCCAACCATTGAAACTTCAAACATTGAAATCCCCAACCATTGAAACTCTGATCATTGAGACTCAAAACAGTGAAACACAAAACACCATAGTGGAAGCTGAAGAGAATCCTTTTCATGGACTCAACAACACTGACGGGGAAGAAATAACCGAAGAAGATATCCAACATGTTGAACAAGACCCCAATTTCCACAAGTGTTTAGAAAATATTTTTGAAAGAAATGGAGAAAAATACCTCCTTATGCTAACCAAACAAGGTGCCAAATTTTTGAATGACTTTGATGTGAATCAATTGAAAGCACCTCCTAAAAAGCCTGAAACAAAACATGTGGTTTCCCTAACTCAACAAATTATAAAACTCCAACAACAAATTCTTGGCATGCAAAGAGGAACTTCCAAACGATACTTGATCCAAGACATTTGTCCTTATCCATTCAATCAAATTATTCACATGATACCCTTTCCCAAACATTGTGAGTTCCCAAAGTACGACAAATAAAATGACAAAATCGATCCAATTCATCATGTAAGGGAATTTAGAACTATGAGTCTCGAATTTTCCTATGAGGAAACTTATCTGATGAGATTATTCCCAAGAAGCTTAGGTAGAGTCCATTGTTTTGAATGGTTCTCCAAACTCACCCCACCAATTAACACCTTTGAGGAATTAGTCAACAAGTTCATCACCTAATATTCATACAACATCCAACATGACATCACCACGAAAGATCTTTGTAACCTAAAATAAAGGAAGAGTGAATCGTTCCTTGTATTCTTGCAAAAATGGAGAAGGCTATTTGCACGATATTCTAGTCCCGTACCCGAAAAGGAAAAGATAGAAATATTTATTGACAACCTCAATGACGAGATGAGTTATAGATTGGAATTGCAATGTCCCCCAACCTTTGAAAATTTGATTGAAAATGGGATTAAAATTGAAGAGGCTTTAGTCAAGAGAGGAATCATCAAAAATACAACGAAAATAACTCATCAAACTTCTCCAACAATTACAATAGTGGTGAAAAACCCAAGTTTTGGCAACACAACAAGAATGTTGGTAAAAATGATGCTTTAGTTGAAACACAAAACACAAAAACCGTATTCAATTTGATAGCCGTTGCCACCAAAACTAATCAAAACAGCAACCCAAACAACAACAAATCTAAACTAGCTTCAACCTCGTACAAAATACCATCATCAAATTGAAGAAGGTTCACACCTTTGGGACAATCCTTAGAATCAGCACTGAAAGAGCTTCTTGAAGCCAGGGTTATAATGTTACAAGAGGCACAAGATTAGAACCCAAAAGTTAAACCACCATGGTGGAATGATGCTCATTTATGTGACTTTATCGAAACAAAGGACACAAGACCAATGAGTGCATACAACTGAAACATTTAGTGCAAGATTTGATTGATAACCGAACAATATTTACAGAGGGACCTCAAACAAACAATGATCATGGAGCATTTAAGAACCCTCTACCAAACTATGAAAAGGGGGAATCCTCATCAGCGAACACTAAAGGAAAGAATCTAAACTATGTCTACGGTACTACTATTCTTAACATTTTTGTTGTTGGTCATCCAATCAATGATAAATAAAGCATTATACTCTAGAGCTGAATTGAAAATTTGTCAATCCCAAGCTATGGTGGGACAGACTACCTCACCTCATTTCCTATCATTTACTGAGAACAATGATGCATCACTCACCCATCCACATAATGCTCCACTTCATATTGAGTTTTTGATCCATAAATGTCTCGTCAAACGTGTTCTAATAGATGGAGGAGCTAGTTTAAATATATACTCTTTAAAGTTTATGCATGCATTGGGTTATTCAGAAAGTGCAATAGATTCTAGTAAAAAGATTACCATGAAGGGATATGATGTAGAGGAACATTCATCTAAGGGATTAGTTACTTTACCAATCAGAGTTGTCCCTATGGTGAAGGATGTGGTTTGCCAAGTCCTTAATCTCCCCTTGACCTATAATATCCTCCTTGGAAGACCGTGGATACATGAAATGCAAGCAATTTCCTCTACATACCATTAATGCTTGAAATTTTCTCATGATGGAGTTGAAATCACAATACAAGGAGATCTTAATTCTTTCATGTTTGTCCATAATCAAAGTCCTAAAGTTGAAATCACCATCCCTAGCAATTGTAAAGTATCCCCTTCCCAAACACATGTTGATGTTGAATCCTTAAAAGCATCTACCATAGTTACTACACTATCAAACCCCAAGGTCCAAATTCATGATCTAGGATGTGGAGAATACCATTTGGATAATTTGTTAGCAAAAGACACGACTATCGCCATCGAGTAGGATCAGAATTCCAACAATGATGCTAAGACAAATATAGAAGAAATGCAGAAAAATGATCGTGTTGGGATTGAAACCTTTTGGGATCTTAATGACACACCTACCCTTTCCATATCCAGTTGCAGACAAGCTTTTGATACCTATGATAACCCCTTGTTTGACCGAGACATCTATGATAACCCACTCTTTGACCATGATCTCGCTGAGGAAATCCACTCACCATCCTTCCATCACACTTGCCCTGGGCTAGCATATGAATCTCCTAATGTTCCCTCTATCAAGTAATCTTGCCAAGTCACTAAGGATGTGCAAGCCTTCATTGATGTTAGCAGTATCGAAAAGGATAGTATCAAAGACTCCATTGATGGCATCACCACTCCCACTTCGTTCATCTAACACACATCCATCCACCTTGTAGACATGGATCAACAAGTATCATCTAAAGAAAATATAAAGGAGGCAAATCAGAAATCAAAGGTAAAAATGCCTTTTTCAAAAGGAGATTCAAAATCAAAAGAAAGCTTGCCACAAAAGAAAAATCAAGAGAAGTCCCTTAGCCAAAATAAAAATCTATTGGACAAATCAAAAGAAAAAAAGGATCAAACAAAGTCCCTTAGCCAATATAAAAAGATATTGGACCAATCACAAAGAAAGAAATATCTAGACAAGTCCCATGGCCAAAATAAAAAGCTATCGAAAAAATCAAAAATCAAAGTCAAAAATAAAAGTGAGCAAAATTTGATCTCCAAACATGCCTCTCCGTCAAAGATCACTAGGGGCATCTATCAAAGAAGAAAATCAAAGAAAGAACTTGTTGATTCATGGTCCACATGCATGTCACTTATACCACATATTCCCTTTCACCCATTCATGTTCACATACCCACCATATCATTACACCTCCACTGGTGATGTCTTTCAATGCATCTTTGATGGTGACCCCTTCATGTACTACAACTCATCGGTTACCCAAGATCCTTTTTGTCTGAAGCCTGATGGCCCATATAGGGTGCACATTAGGGATCCTATCATAGCCTCTTTCATTCGTCGCCTCTATCATCTATCATATTTTCCACTCATGTTATTCATTCTCATTGGGTCCTTTCATCCAGCATGGCCATTCACACATGATCAAGGTATCGTCACAGTAGTCTTGGATCAGAAACATATTAGTTGTCCACACCAGAAGGGGATTTGTTTGATGAACCCCTCAACAACCTGCATCTCAAGAAGTTCTACACTCGAATCATCTAGTGCATTGGGGAAAAGGTCCTAAAAATACCAAAAATATCAGAAAATGTCCTTAAAAAATGGTTGTCTTGATGAAAACCTGGAAAACAGGCATCTTGGTAACAACAAAAAAAGAGAAAAAAAAAAAATCTAAAAGATCAAAAAAATCTAAAAAATCTGAAAAAGTGCAATAAAAACAAGTAGTGAAAACCTGGCAACAGGCACTATTTGTGATAAGTTAGCTTTTCCATCTATTTGAGCATGTCGACCTTTCGCTTTTTCCATTCGCTTTCACCATCCATCTTCCTATCATTAGAAAAGCGCCATGTACATATCCTGGCATCGCGATCGTGTCTCACCCTAGATTGGGGGCAAAATCCTGAACTCGCTGGGGGAAATAAACTTTGAGCTTGAACCAACGGACGAAGAGTAGTAAGACAAACACAACCCAACAATGAACATCGATCGCCATCAGAAACGCATCAAACATCCATATCATATCAAAAGAGCCAAAATTTGGTCAAAAGTCAGTAAAAAAGTCAAAAATAGAGTCGTCTTGTCGAACTACGTTGTCTCTGAGCTTCAACGTAGGCAAGGCTAATCTTTGATCAACCCCCGAGACACCCTAGGTCAAGTCCTTTAGTGGTTCATTGTAATTAGTTGTCATCTCTCGTCTATTCATATCTTGGTCCTGTAAATCGGTTGAGTCAGTTGACCTACGTGGTCTTTGCGTGTACAACGTAGGCAAGGATAATATTTGATCAGCCCCTGAGGCCCCTAGGATAGATCTTTAGGTTAGGTTCTTGGTAAAAATCTCAAAAAACACCTAAAAATTGAAAAATCAAAAAATCCCAAAAACATCAGAAAATCAAAAATAAAATCAAATCAAAAGGATGATGCTCTTTTGAATCATGGATTATCACATTAAACACCAATGTTCAATGGTTTTACTTTGATTTTTGTTATCATATATTTGGAGCCCCTCGATGATGTATCGAACTAGAGGAGCCAGGAAGGAGTATGATTTTTCTTTGTCTATTATCTGTGAGTTGATCATTATTACTATGAAAATTGTTGCAGGACGTGCTCTACAAAGTATCACTAATGACATTCTGAATTTGCACAGGAAAACGGTTAACTCTTGTCTGTTTACGCAAGCAATGCTCAGGTCATCTCAATTTAATTATAATTAGATGCTTGTGTTAACTTGCATTATCAAACATCATGGAAGTAGTACTCAGGTCATCATGGTCTAAATATACCATTGATGTTTGTACTCGCTTTCAACATTTTAAAGGCCCAGTAATGATAAAAAGCACGACAAATCGGTTGTTACGAATGACAACTTTTGCATACAAGATTTGCATGTTTAGAGTAGATTGCATCCATGTTGGTTTGCATTTGTATTTATGGCATTTCCAAAGCTGCAACAATGAGGTTATTTCGCTTATCAATGGATACAGTTGACATTAAACAAAAACACATCATTTTCATATAGTTGCATATCAGTTGCATCATCATTTGCATACAGTAGAAAACATTACATAATTCATTCATTCATACATCATATCATAATATTTGCATTAGAAAACACAAAAATACGTGCATCGCATCTCATTTGCATAATCAAAATCATTTCATATACTTACGAAAGTGGTTCACTAAGCTTAAATGAGTGAGTCTCTTCATATTTCCAAAAGAATTGGGAAATATGTTAGGTTTTGTGAAGCTTAATGTAACAAAGAATCAACTGACGACAACCTTCCCACAACTCTTGGAAGGTGGATAGATTCACTCATTTAAGATTAAGACCCTAGAACATAATCATCTGCATAATCATTTGCATCACATAATCATCATTCATCCTTACAAAACATCACACATCACACATCCATACATATTCAACATAATCGTCACATGGAACATCTTACATCATTTGCATAATCAAATCCATCATCCATAAAGCATAAAAAAAAATTGTCATTGCATACATCACATATAAACATCACCTAAACATCAACATAAATATGCATCATCATGTGATCATTTCATATACACATTCATTCATTCATTACATCATTTATTGGCATTAGAAAAGAACAAAAACATAAAATGCATCACATATCATTGGCATAATAAAATCCATCACATACATCATATAAGCATCATTCATAAAAACATCCTAGAATCATAACACATCAGTTACATCATCATTTTCATCCATAGCATATCATAACATATCATAGCATCATCATATAAAACATCACACAACATACATAATAGAAAGTAAATGCATCCATCATTATCATCATAATCATCATCACATAAATCATAGACACATAGAGCAATCATCATCATCACCGCATGTCATATATAACTCAAAATGATGTCAAAGTGCACAAGGATATCCAGAGGTATAAAGAGATACATCAATATAAAAAATGGCACTATATCGTAAAGTTTGAACACAAGAAGTACATCATCAATGTCTCAACTAAATCAGTGAATACATCAGGTTTCGGAACATCATCAAGTCTCAGAACATTAATCAATCCTATACTGGGGCATATCAATCAATCAAAGAAGTCAAACCACATCGCCCAATCAAATTTGAATATGCCTACACCAGATGCAAAAATCCTTCTATGATCATAACATATGGCAAATCAAAATCAATCAGCTTATCAATCTAATTAGTTCTGGTGAGACTTTGATTAAATCTCGTGAGCATCAATCTATCAATGCACCTCATCTATCATGAGGTTCATCAATAGATGCAACCTCTCCTATCATAAGGTTCATCAATAAAATCAACCTCGTCTATCATGAGGTTCATCAATCAGTCAATCAACCTCGCCTATCATGAGGTTCATCAATCAATCAATTAATGCAACCTTTCCTATCATGAGGTTCATCAATCAAATCAACCTCTCCTATCATGAGGTTCATCAATCAATCAATGCAACCTCGCCTATCATGAGGTTCATCAATCAAATCAACCTCGCCTATTATGAGGTTCAATCAATCCAACCTTGCCTATCATGAGGTTTATCAAATCAATCAACTTATAATTGATCATCGCCTATCATGAGGTCAATTATCATCATCCTATCATTGCATCTCACCTATCATGAGATCAATGGACATCTAATCTATCAACATCATCAATCATCATCAACACAAAGGTTGAACACAATCATCAAACATCAAACACAAGGAGGAAACATAAGGCATCAATTAATCAATTTGGCATACTCAATCTTCTTTTTCGAGAGATAAATCGTTTCTAGATCATAAAATTTTGAGATCATCATCAAAACATTAAAAAATTCACATTTTACCGATTTATCTCTCGAGTGGGCATATATCCGGTAGTACCTGAAAATCAACGTCTGGGGCATCGTTTGGGGCATCGAAAAATTTTCTGAGCATCGATATCAAATTTTTCTTTGAAGCAACGTGTAAACACATTACTTCAAAAAGGGGCAAAATGTATACACCTAAAAACGGTCATCACCTTTAATTAATTAAATACTAGCTATTTGATTAATATTTCAACTACATATAAATAAATGCTCAATTTATTTGTATTGTTCATTTTCTAAATTCTCCAAATCTAAAACACATTCTTCTAAATTAATTAAATAAACAAGGTTCCCTAAACTTGTTTTATTTAATTAATCTTCACTAAATCTAATTAGGAATTAGAGCACATTTCTACAACTTTTTGTGCCACCTCACCAAGGTCACATGAAAATAAATAACTGTAATTTTTAATTAGAATTATCTTCAACTCATTTCAAAAAATCACATGGCTCATTTCCTCCCACACTTTCACCAATTTTGGAGCACATTACTTATTCCTTCAACACTTCCACCAATTTTGGAAGCACATGGTTTTCTCTTCCCACACTTGAATCTTCCATCCAAATGGTATGTTTCCCATTGGTCAAGAGATTCTTCCATCCAAATGGCATGTTGTCTTTGGTCAAGGGGACAACATCTTGATTCTCTTCATCTTCACCATCCATTCTTCTTATTCGATCTGGACCGTTGATTATTGCCACCTCACTATATGCTTGGAAAAGGCTATAAATACAACCCTTGGGCATTGTATTTTGCATCCACATTTGAAGTAAAGTTATCATGCAGGTTTATCATTGGATCTTAGGAGCATTATGGAGTCTTATAGCTAGTTTTTATATCATGTTTTTCATCATATTTAGATCTTAGATTAACATATTGCTTCATAGTTGCATTTTATCATACATCTTGCATCATAGTTGCATTTTAGATTAGTTCATTTTAAGTTTGCATTTGAGCATATGGAGTATCATATATAGATAATTCTAGTTCAATACTATAGCATCCACCTCCACTTGTTCATTTATCATAAACATCATCCTCCACTCATTTTGGCATTCATCATCATTGTTTGCATATAGTTTCATATAGGCATTAAATTAGCTTGCATGTTGAATACTAATCTCATTTCTTAAGTTTCATCCTAATAGCTTTTGTGCACATAGAAATTTGAGGTCCAAATGGTTAAAAAGAATTATTAAGAATAGAGGACAATGAGACGTTCTTGAAAGATTTAGTTTGTTGCAAATTAGAATAACTTGTTTGCTTTGAATCTTTGAATATAAATAATTTCATTAAAGTTTGTGTTGATACTAACTTTACACATTTAACACATACACACTTAAGAACTCTCTATCTGAGCCTAAGGGATCGCGTTGGGCTCCTCTATAATAACCTCTCTCAGTTTTTGTTATCTTGGAGACATTTTCCCGTGGTGTCAAGTTTTCACTTGATGGGAAAAGTGTCAAATGTAAGCAGTGTAAAGTTGCAAAGTGGTACAAATTTTATTCTGCAACTCATGTGAACAAACAAACTATTACAATGCATTCGGATGGGTACATTTACACTAGGAATAGTCCTCTTACACACCGAATCACTTCAAGCTATGTTCAATCAACTTGATCCCTTAAGGGTCCAAAGTGAAAAATTACTGCAATCTTTGACGGGCTATTACTTGGAAACCATGATGCTTACGAACTCTTTATCTGATCCTATGGGATCACATTGGGCTCCTCTACAATAACTTCTCTCAGTTTTTGTTATCTTGGAGTTGTTTTCCCGCGGTGTTCAGTTTTCACTTGATGGAAAAAGTGACAAATGCAAGCAGTGTAAAATTGTAAAGTGGTCCAACTTTCGTTCTGCAACTCATGTGACCAAACAAGCTGTTCCAACGCATCCCGGTAGGTATGTTTACGCTAGGCATGGTTCTTTCTTACACCCAAACACATCGAATCACTCTGAGCTACTTTCAATTGACTCGATCCCTTATGATGGCATGCAAAACAATCGAAAAGAGACACATTCACACGACAGTTGAGAAGTCTAAGTTTTCCACACCAAAAGTATATGATCATCCTCAAGTCTAGCAAGTGCAAGACATTTTTTAATTATCCTCCTTTCCCTTACAACAATATACAACCAATTGTAAATGCATACAATGGTGGAACTTGGAAACATTTTATTTTTCCTCAATTAACAACTTTGGTTGTGAAACATTTTATCATTTTCATTTGAAATGATTTGCTATGCTTGAAAATTGGAGTCTAAGAAAAACAAGAGATGCTCTCACGTACATTTATTATTTGGTGTGATAAATAAATTTTTCACCCAATTCCATTTCTTATTTGTATTATAAATTATAAAGCTTTCTCCCAAGTCCATTTCCTATATAGGAAATAATATTGCAAAAAGTTGACATATACATCTCTCAATGTGTTTATATGGTGATGGATCAAGAACATAGCAATTCATTCTGTATTGTGAGGATTATGTTGTGAAAAATTTTAAAAACTATTCAAGATAAATGTTTGTATGATAATGTGTCAAGAAGTTAACTACTCATCATCTACTATGAATATTATGTTTTGCAAGTGTTGTGAAGATTATGTATCCTTTGCTTAATTGAGTTGTTCCAATCAAAAGATTAAATATACTGGAATCTTTTTATGAAACATCTCATGGAATACTAATTGAAAACATGTTTTTTGCTTTTAGATAAAGCATTTGATGGAACTCTTTGAATTAAACTGAATTGAGATTTGTAAGACCAATGGAGCATAAGGAAATACATTGCTAGAGGATCTTAAATAAGCCTTCTTGCCAAATTTGAAAAAGCATGATAAGCCCATGGTTGAAAATTTTGTAGTCATCAAAGTGGGTACTAATTCTATATTATATAGATCGTAATTCTTCTTTATCTTTAAGATCTTCTAATTTTTGCAATGGTTTCACCAAGTTGTGAAGGGTGAACTATTCCTTATTCAGTTATGCCTATGTGGGTTCATTTGTCTTATCTCCCATTACAATTTTGGGTGGATTATTGCTTCTAGAAGGCTCATCTCTTGATATATATATTATACTCATTCTTAATCAACTATCAAGTTAATAATCAATGTATTTATTTACAATTAATCTTTTATTTTCAATTTGTACAATTTTGTAATTTGTAATTCTACTAGTATTCCTAGGAATATTGAAGTTGTTTAGCATCAACTAATAAAGTCTTTTAGCATCAATCAATAAATATTCAAGACAAACCATGAAGGAAAACAATGATCAATTCTAGGGCTAACCAATTAATATCTATAAACGTGAATAAGTCAAGCATACATGTGAATAAGGGAAGCACAAGTACTGAAATACACATAAGCCTTGAAGTATACACACAAATACATAGTATACACAAATTAATACAAAGTATATGCATGAATACAAGGTATAGCATGAAAACATGTAAGTCACAAAGTATACATTGGAATACACATAAGTCACAAAGTATACACTTGAATACACGTAACTCATAGTTATTGAACCGTGGATTTATAATGCAAATATGGACACTATCAATAAAAAAGATTTGTATTAACCAAATAGCCATGTAGGCATACATCAATATATGTCGATATAAGTATAAAAATTATACAAAATAGACATATAGGCTTACAAGAATTCCATATAGGCATACAATGTCAAATATATCCAATACAAAATATGTACAAAAAAGCCATATAGGCATACAACAAAGGGCTCTGGAATCAAAAGTCATTGCTCTCCATGCTCTAGAAACAAATTATTGCCCTTTTCTTGTCGACTAGATGGCGATAAATATGTCACTCATTTTTTATGAGGTTGAGGAGTGCTCCTGGTGCTCCTCCTAGGGTTTAGTTCCTAGTCAAGTTGTATTTGTTACAATAACAAGTACAAAGACATTAATATATAGAAATTACATTATAAAAATGATATATTTAACTAAATAATCACTTACCACCACTAGATGATCACTCTCTGAGAGGGAAAGGTTCGCATGCCCATGCTGAGGCATGTTGAAGCCTTGTAGAAACCATCCAAAGAGAAATTAAACTACGAATCAATAATGGTTTGATTTATCACTAACTAATAGCTATAACAATGAATGTAAATTGAAATTTAGCAATTTGCCTCATACCTCTGTGAGAGGCATTGAGGATTCTATAGCAAATGAAACACCAAGCTCCATTGCCCTATGAAAATTTGGAGGTGTATCCTCTTTCAACATCTAAAAATAAAACAACAAATTATTCAATCACGAAAACTACAATAGTGATGCACGTCATGGCTTATAATGTATGAGATAATGAAAGAAATTTTGAGTACTTATTAAACTATATATTTATGACTATCATCTTACTATTTTCCCTATCCATAGCTTGTTCGAAAACACCTGTTTTAGGCTTTTATCCATAGCAACAAGGCGGTGAACCATTTGATAAAATGATTTGGTAGACATGTACGATAACTGTGGTAGCATAGAGAAGGCAGTGAACTATTTGAAAAAATTCCTCAAAGAAATGGGGTCTCACGGTGATGGAATGCCATTACAAACAAATGTGTCATGGCATTCCATCACCATGAGACCACATTTCTTTAAGGAATTTTTTCAAACTACTCACTACCTTGACTATGATATTGCTTACTATTATGCTTTGATAGATTTTTTCCAAGCATCCATAGTTTGTTGGAAAGCATCTATTTTAGGATTTTCATCATAGCAGCAAGGAAGTGAGTAGTTTGATAAAATGCTTTGGTAGACATGTATGCAAAATGTGGTAGCATAGAAAAGGCGGTGATCTATTTGAAAAAATGCCTCAAAGAAATGTGGTCTCATGGTGATGGAATGGCATTCTATCACCATGAGACCACATTTCTTCGAGGCATTTTTTCAAACTACTCACTGCCTTTTCTATGTTATTACTTACTATTATGCTTTGATAAAAAATTTCCAAGCATTTGTAGTTTGTTGGAAAGCACCTAATTTAGGCTTTTAGCCATAGCAGCAAGGATGTGAGTAGATTGATTAAATGCTTTAGTAGACGTGTATGGAAAATGTGGTAGCATAGAAAAGGCGGTGAGTTGTTTGAAAAAATGCCTCAAGGAAATGTGTTCTCATGGTGATGGAATGGAATTCCATCACCATGAGACCACATTTCTTTGAGGCATTCTTTCAAACTATTCACTGCCTTGTCTATGATATTGCTTACTATTATGCTTTGATAGATTTTTTCCAAGCATCCATAATTTGTTGCAAAGTACCCTTTTTAGGCTTTTAGCCATAGCAGCAAGGAAATGAACTGTTTGATCAAATGCTTTGGTAGACATGTATGGAAAATGTGGTAGCATAAAAAAAGCAGTGAGTTGTTTGAAAAAATACCTCTAAGAAATGTGGTCTCGTGGTGATGGAATGGCATTCCATCAAGTTATGAGACCACATTTTTTTGAGGCATTTTTTGAAACAACTTACTACCTTGTTTATGCTTACTATTATTCTTTGATAGATTTTTTTCCAAGAATCCATAGTTTTTTGGAAAGCACCTTTTTTTAGGGTTTTAGACATAGCATCAAGGAAGTGGACTGTTTGATAAAATTCTTTGGTAGACATGTATGGAAAATGTGGTAGCATAGAAAAGGCGGTGAGATTTTTGAAAAAATGTCTCAAAGAAATTGGCTCTCATGGTGATGGAAATTACCATGAGACCACATTTCTTTGAGGCATTTTTTCAAACAACTCATTGCCTTGTCTATGATATTGCTTACTATTATTCTTTCATATATTTCTTTCAAGCATCCATAGCATAGACAAGGCAGTGAACTGTTTCAAAAGATGCCTCAGTAAAAAGTGGTCTCATGGAATGCCATGACAAGCAAATGCAATTGGCAGCTACTCCTAGTTATTACTTATGCTATGTGAAGTAATTGCATCACTGCTTATGTTGACTTTCTAAACAACTATATTGTAGTTGAAATTTTGTCATTTATCAACATCTAGTTATTAGTTATGGAATGTGAAGTAATTCTTTGAGTTTGAAAGATGTGCAATGCAATGTAATCAAAGATATGAATATAAAATACACAAATCTATTAAGTACAATTCATTAGTTAAACTCTTTATTCTAGTCTGTGTATAGGTTTGTCTAACTCCACTAGCACTGGGATTTGTTCCCATGAAAGCTCCAATATTAGCCTATTCAACATCCAAAATTAGATATTAGAATACCATTCATATAACAATGCTATTAACATGTAATAAATTTATAATTATAAATACTAGTTACATACCTCAATGGTAGATGCAGTGGAGTAATAAGTAGGTGTAGGGTCAGTGTATCCAATATCAACACTATGACCTTAAAAATTTATTAAAATCATAAAACTAAATTAGTTAATCTTTCATTTCAAAATTGAAATTTAATAAATTCAATTCAATGAACATGCTAACATTTACCTGAGTATCAATTCCATAAGCCTCATTCAAAATGTTAGTTGCCCTCGCCATCTCCATAGCTATAGATGCATGTTGCGTAGCAATCTCCTGAGTGTCTATGGGGTTATATGAACAAGTCACCCCGCAAGCCAGACATGAATGGGATGGAAGTCTACCATTCGAAGACTCCCTTGGATGGCCCTGTACTATAGGACTAGCATGTTGGATGACACTCTAGGTCAAAGAGGTGATAGCCTACAAAGTTTCTACCTCGGCACTCTCCTTCACGATGGAAGGGATAATGATGTGCTCATGATCCGACCTAGCGAGAGCTTGTCTCACTTGCTGCCTAGGATCCTATTTTGCACCGGGTCTATCTTGAGCTGACCACCCACCTCTCCCCTGGAAGTCCCTCATATCAAAATAATTTAGGATTTTGTTCAGGATGAACTCACAGTATAGTTTCCTCAGGAAATATTATGGGACTTCACAATTGTTGCATGGTGGGCAATCAAAAAGAATGTACCACCTATCTCCAAAAAAGTTCCTAATCCCTTGGTGGTAGCGCCAATGGATAGGAAACCTCTTCGCATTGAGGTCAAGATTTTGATTTGTGTGTGGGTCGGTGAACAATGAGCACAAATCTAATTTTATAATTTTTTCATCTTTTAAATTTTTATATGATAATTTATCCCAGGTGGTAAAAATTCCTAGCCACCTGCCTCCTATCTTGTCAACCACTTAATTGTTTGTTGATTACATCTACATGTTTTAACATTTCTTTAAGTGAATTTGCAAGTGTTCTTCTTTCCATGGTTGAACCTGTTGGATCATTCAACCTCGTGATTAACTCAATTTGTTTTTTATTGTTTTCAATTACCCTCATTAAATTTTGCTAAGTGCTAGGAGGATGTTGAGGGATTGGTGGAAGAGATTGTTGTTGTGGTTGTTGAACTTAAGGATTTTGTTGTTGTTCTTGTTGCTCTGGTCATTAAGGATTTTCAGGAGGGTTTTCAAGAGGGTTTCCAGGATCATTATCATTTCCTACAAGTTTAACAAATGAATATCAAAAACAACCTAAAACTAACAAATTCACAACAAAAAACAATCCTTAACTATTCGACCTCCCCGTCGACGTGGCAACATCCTAGCGATGAAATAGCAACAAATTGACAAAAAAAATGCAAGATTGTCTCCTCCCAAAACGTGAGCATGCAAGAGAAGGGTTTTTGGCTGCAAGTAGCAAAAAAAATAGTCAACATAAAATGAATTTGATTTGCTTTTTTTTTTGTTTTAATAACTTATAATGCGCTCACATTATACCGCGAGCACGTTATAATCTACTTGTGTTATAGCCTATCAAAAGTTTTTTAAATTTTGGTCACAATTTGGCCCCCCATCTTTTTGCACCCACCCCTTTCGAGAATGGTAAAAGTAACTCCCAATGAGCCATGAATAGAAAAAATAATCTCTATACTAATAATTTATGACGTCTTTGGCTTGTAACCCCTCCATTATGACACATATCCCAATATCGGCATCCATATTCACCACCTAACTCATATGAATCTCACCAACATACAAGATGCTTCACTACTCAATTGTCATGTGCAGGTTGAGGAATTTGCAAAAATAGCATTGTAACTTTCTATCACTGCCAACTCCACATCCATCATGAATTCCATTACAACTAATATTCCAACTCAACAAGTAGAATACAATATTTTCAACTAACATGGATTTCTAAATACTCATTCCAATATTTTTGGAGATGCATAAATTAGTAAATTTAGAATTGCAATTAAACATCACACTATCGTAACATTTTTAACAAGTATGACAATGTGTCAATTGTTTACATGAGGCCTTTGAGAACTCTATGTAAATCATCCCAAAGGTTAGACAATGCAAACCATGGGTCCAATGTAGTGTCTTCACCAAAAATATGGACTTGATAACACCCAAGCATTTTTGAAGTAGAACCAAGATTTTTACTCTCCAACACAACACATATCAACATACCCCTTTTATGTTTAATGATTCTCTTACAAATAAATATATGTTATAAACTAAAATTAATATACATATCTTAAATACTTCTATGTAAAAAAAAGTTGAGAAATATTAATTTCAAGCTAGTTTATTTATTTCGTATACATTATTTATTAGCTGATAGGTTACACTAAGTGTGAGATTTTAGCTTGAAATAAGTCTCATTCCTGTAGATGTTGAGTCATTGGACAAGTTTTAGTTGTCATTTAATGGTAAACCAACTTCCATTTAATTGTAAAAGCCTTCAAAATATTAGGTGAAAGCAACCTAAATACTTCTATATAAAAAAAGTTGAGAAATATCAATTTCAAGCTAGTTTGTTTATTTCGTATACATTATTTATTAGCCAATAGGCTACATAAAGTGTGAGATTTTACCTTGAAATAAGTTTCATGCCTGTAGATGTTGAGTCATTGGAAAAACAAGTTTTAGTTGTCATTTAATGGTAAACCAACTGCCATTTACTTGTAAAAGCCTTCAAAATATTAGGTGAAAGCAAACCATTGTTGGGTTGTTCGAAAACAAGTTTTAGTTATCATTTAATGGTAAAATCCTTCAAAATATTAGGTGAAAGCCTTCAAAATCTCACTTATCACATAAAATCCAGATAAATATTGATTTTTAAGTTGGATGGGAACATTCTATTTTTATTCGCAATGTTTTTTTCCTTTTCATTTGCATTGCTTTATGTCTTAATCTATATGCAAATATTTCAAAATCAGATAATTTACTTAATTTCTTTAAGGAAAAAATCTAGATTTGTCTATGTTTATTTCATTCCATTATTTAGTACTTATTATTAATTGTTTAATCCAGCCACATACAATTAGAATTTGTAGCACATGGCATCCATACACACTCAAGTACAAACACGTACTCTCTAACATATTAACATACATATAGTTTTCTATTGGCGTAATCCTTAAACCTCCTTTAAGTGCAAGTGCTAGTTATATTTTATTTTTAATCGAAAGACGATAGCCTATATATAAATTAATATAGAAGTAAAATATTACAAAATATGACTTTTTAGGCTCTTCTCAGCCAGATTTTACAATATACTAATCCTGCAGATATCAAAAAAGTGTCACTCTTTGCCTACAAATCTAGACTTTGCCCTTGCATTATAGATGTCAACTATACTTAGCCCAACCAAAATTACAAACTTAGCTCGATATTTGCTTTATAATCCCTTTTTACATATATTTACTAAAACTTCTAAGTATTCGATAATCCCTCTTTGCAGTCAATTATCAAAAATTTCTGAACACCCAACCATTATTCCTCCATGCCATCAACTTGAACTTCGTTAACTTGAACTTCGTTTTCCCCCTGCTCCTCGTGGAAGCCGTCTTGATTACCTTGCACTGGAAGTGGAACATTCAGATTTGGAATACCCCCATGCCGAGGATGAAGAGAGGAGCAAGCATTGTCCAGATTGTGCCTTAACTGAAAGCCATGATCGACTGGAGCAGGACAAACATCCACCATTGTCTGATTGTCATTTTATTTACTCAAGATTTATTTTATTGTTTTAATTTTTTAAATATATGTTGAGCATATCTTAGTTTTTATTTACATTTACATGATCACTAAACTTCATAATATTATTGTAGAACATCTAACATAAGAATATATTTTATTCTTCTATAATAAATAGAGGTTTTTAAATTATAAATTATAAATTAAAATTGAATTCCAGATGTGAAGGGGTTGTACAATTAGAAATCATAAAATATCTGATTAACCAATCATCTCACCTGCTCTTAGGATTTGTCGCTCCATCTGCAATTAAACCAAAGGCAGTTTTAGAACTTTACTGTGAAACACAAACAATATTAAATGCTGACTAGCAGCTACTATTTAAGATTTCGTTGCAGTTAAAGTGCAGTCTTGCAGAGATTTTAACTAGCATTGCAATTTGCTACTGAGATAATTGCCTGAAATAGATCTTCGAGCTTGTCCTTGAGAAGATAATACTCCTGCTTCACTTGTTTCAGACACTGCGAGCATCTGTAATTGAAAACACAAACACAAACAAATAATCAACAGATTTTACATTAAGAAATTTTTGAGAGAAAATACTTCAAGAATGGAGAATGGGTCTACCCAGCTCTCATTTTTTCTTGACAGAAGGCACGAAATGTGATGCATACGTTCTTAACTCTCTGTGCCCCTACACTGTTCATTTCAAAACAAAACTTAGTATGATTGTCACATGAATTTCAGAATGAAATGATTCAGGCCACTAGAGAAATCCAGCAGAACAATGATGGAGAGCAATTTGCATGCCTTGAGCTGCTACCCTGGAAATGATACAAATAAGCATCCACTTTTCTGTAATCCACGGGTTCCTTATTCCTGCATTTTACCATGAAATCCTTACATAAACTATCACCTGTCTTCCCCAACTTTACTGAAAACACAACAGATTATCCAAGTATTTAATACACTGATTATTTCGAGAACAATGTGACACGTAATTGTTGAACTATTTTTGGATTTGATTGTGTGATAATTTTTGCGTTAATATTTCGGATCACATTCCGTGATCCATCATCAGGATGAGAAAAGAGCACAAGGATCACGGAGTGTGATCCGAAACGTTGATGCCAAAATTATCACACAATTGAATCCAAAAATCATTCAGCAATTACCAATATGAATTGTGAAAACTTGTTATCTTTGAATGTGAAGCTTATTAGAGAACAAGTATAAAGAACATACAGCGTGGTCTCTAAGTTACGGAGCAATTTGAGAGATTCATGAAAAAACAAGGAAACCGTTTCCTCCACAAAACGAGGATTGCTTTCGTCCTGCAGCTGCTCCAGCTCACCATATTGCTCATCCAAAAATCCCTACAACACAACCCAAATATGAGCATTCAAGATCTCACACAACTCAGGAAATAGAAGTAAAAAAATTGAACAATTGAAAAAATATGTAATGAAACAAAATTTTCAACCTCCTCATAAAGAAAGTTGATAAGATTATTGTACTGTTGTTGCAACTTAACACTGGGCATCCTCAGCCTTTACGAAAAGCTAAAAAACAGTGATAGTTATGATGGTAATGACAGTAAGCTCCCTTTGAGGACTTAAAGTTCATGATCAAGCATACTCCATTCTTTCTTCTCCACATATAATTTATAGCCTGTGCCTCCCCCTCTCTTAGGGATTACGTTTATTTCTCACCCAAAAGTAATTTTTGATTCCATACAAAGGATTACGTGCTGTCACCAACTTATCTGACAGTCACCATCAATGCATTAAAGGCATCTGCTAAATAAGGCGTCTGAAATCTGTAACAAATCCGTTAATCTGCTATAAGCGATATTTGGAATTAAAGGAGAAATCACGCATGGTAACGTTTATGCTCATATATTGACATACATAAGGTATTATGCTTATTGTTTTATTTAAAAGAACAGTGAACTTCGTGCAATAGTGGAGAATAATGGACAATTTAAAAAGTCCTCTCAAAGAATAATTAAATATATTAACAATTTAAATAATTAAATTAAAATTATTAATTTTAACATACTAAAAAGATAAAGCAAAATAAAGCATTATTCTATTAATATTTTGAATTTGCTTGCATGACTATTGGTCCTTTTGTATTCATTTAATACAAAATAAAACATCAATATATTCATATTTTGAATTTCATGCAATAGTGGGGAATAAAATAATAAAATGATAAGATCTTTCCCAGCGCTATCTTATCATTTTATTCAATTCTTTTATATATAAATTTAACATATGAGATTTACTTTCGCAATAGATGAATCTTATGTTTTTTTAATCTCTTAAAATGATTTATTAGATGAATGTTTTACAAATTTAATGTTACATGAATACTTTGTCATACAGACTTTGTCTTTTTAAATCATTATTCTCTAAAAATGAATTAAAGATTTTGATTTTTTGACAACTTAAGTTAAATAATAGTAATTGTAAGAAATATTATGAGAACAATGCAAAGGCAAAACATGTGTTTGACTAGTTCAATGTTTGTTTAAAGTCATGCACTGTCAAATTGCATATGATGTATTGGAGAAGTTGAGAAGCATCTATGAAGGAGATGACAAGGTAAAGTTGGCCAAGCTACAAATTCTCAAAGGCAAATTTGGAGGTCTGAAGATGAGTGAAGAAGAAAAGATTGCAGAATATCTTCGTAGAGTTGATGAAATAGTAAACTCTATCAAAGGATTCAGAGAGGAAGTTAAAGACAATGTCATTGTACAAAAAAGTCTTAATGTCCATGACTACCAAATATGATTCCAAGATCTCGGTAATAGAGGAAGGAAGAGATGTAGACAAACTCACTCTTGATGAGTTGCATGGCATATTTACTACATATGAGATGAGAATGGAAAATGCAAAGCCATCTAAAAGAGAAGTTGTGTTCAAGGCTGCAAACAAGGAGAAGGAAGATGCGCCCAAGAAGGCTAAGGTAGAAGCAACTACATCCAAGCAAGAAGAGATCGATGAAGAAGAAACCAATTTCATCAAAAGACTTAGAAGAGACTCTGGAAAGTACAAAGGTAAGTTACCCTTCAAATTCTTTGATTGTGGTAAAGTGGGTCATTTTGCTGCTAAATGTCCATACAATAAGAAGGATAACTCTGAACAAGAAGTAAATGGTAAAATGAAGAAGCCCTACTTCCCTAAGAGAATAAGCTTTCAAAAAAGAAGATGAGTCTATACATCCAAGAGGATAGTGATGTATCAGATGACTGTAGTAGTTCGGGTGATGACCAAGACTTTGCCTTCATGATTCAAAAGAAAATGAATTTCTTTTCATGGCAAAAGAATCAAAAGAACAAAAGGCTAGAAAGGTTGAAGACATTGGAAAAGAAGGTGAAGAGGAAGGAGAGGTTGACCCTGAAGGAGAACTCATTTGTGATCTAGATGAGATTGATGACCTAAGCTCGAGGAGATTGAGAAGTTAAAAAAGGGAAACAAACATCAGAAGAAGCTTGCTCAAAAAGAGTCAAACAAGCTAACCAAGAATCTTGAAGAATCTAACCAGATTGTGATAAGCTTGAAACTACATGTGGAAGAAGCCAAGAGGATTGAAGAAGTGGTCAAATCCAAGCTCCAATATGAAGTTGATAAATGTGTGAAATTAGAAAAAGAAATAGTAGCCTTAAGAAAAGAATTAGAAAAGGCTAGAGAACAAATAGAGAAAGGTTTGAAATTGAAAGGAGGCTCAGAGATTCTTGATGGACTATTGAGCAAACCAAAGCCATCTAATAAAGAAAAGTTTGATTTAGGTCTTGAGAAAGGGAAGAACACATTTATGGACGCTTTTGCAAAACTATATGAAAGGTTTAGGGTAGGAGAAAAGTAAAGTACAGGTGATGAGAAGAGTTGTAAGGAGGATACCTCTGAAAAAGGAAAGAAAGACCATTGAGATAAACAAAGTTGAAGAGGAGAAGAAGCTTGCTACGGACAAGAAGAATAACCAATCAGCTTCTAATCACCAGAAGAAGAGACAAAACATAAGAAGAACTAATGCAAAAGGTTTCACTAAGGTGAAAGATTTGAAGAAGCCTAGACAAAGAAGACCCCCTCATCTAGCTCAAGGAAATGCTATGACCAGGGACTCTTCATACTTTTATGGGTATTGTTATACATGTAATCAATTTGGTCATAGGGCTAGAGAATACAAAATAGTTCCTAAAAGGAGTACAAGTTTTGTAAGAAAAAATCTATTTGCTCCTTTAGTGGATATGAATGTATTGTGTTACAATTGTAACAACTTTGGTTATATTGCTAAGAATTGTAGATCAAAATTCATCAGACCAAATGTACAAAATGAGAAAAAGAGAAACACACCGCCTAAAGTAAACAAGGAGTCTACAACTCCTATGAATCTAAGGAAGAAAAAGTGGAAAATAAGCATAAGAAGGTGTGGAAAGAAAAAGAGCAGACCCTCACACAATCAATGATTGCACAAATGACACTCCATGCCAAAAAGAAAAATTTATGGGTGATAGATAGTGGTTGCTCTAAACATAGATTGGAGATAAGAGTGAATTTATCAAACTTAAGAAATGTAAAGGAGGATTAGTTAGTTTGGGTGACAACACTGCAGTTAAGATATATGGTAAAGGAATATTGAGCTTAGATGGTAAAATCCTACCAAAGATGTCCTTTATGTTGAAGGCTTGAAGCACAGCCTGCTAAGTGTAAGTCAGATGCGTGACAATGATCTTATAAGTTCACATTTGATTCAAATGGTTGTAAGATAAGGATGGAAAAACAATTGCACAAGGAGTAAGAATTGATTTTAATCTTTACAATCTCTGTGAAGTGAAAGGTCAGAGTTGTCTGATAGGTCAAGCTGATGAAAGTTGGTTGTGGCATTGGAGATTAGGGCATGTAAACTTTGATAATCTAGTGAAAGTAAGCTCAAAAGGTTTGGTAAGACACTTTCCCAAGATAACTAAGCTAAAAATATCATTTGCAAAGAATGTTAGAAGGGTAAACAAATAAGGGTTAAGTTTCAAACAAAAGAATATTCAACCACAAAACCCTTACAGTTGGTTCATACTGACTTATGTGGACCTACAAGAACAAGAGGACTAGAAGGTGAAAGATACTTCATGTTACTAATTGATGACTATACAAGGATGACATGGGTAACCTTTCTACAAGTCCCAAGATTTTAAAGGTTCAAGATCTTTAGGAAAATTGTTGAAAAGGAGACTAGTAGAAGGATCAAATGCTTGAGATCAAATAGAGGAGGAGAGTTCACATCAAGTGAATTTGTTGAGTATTATGAAGCACATGGAATTAAGAGACAATATTTTTCACCAAGAACTTCACAATAGAATGGAGTAGTAGAAAGAAAGAACATAGTAGTTAAGGACATGGCCAAAATAATTTTGAATGAGGCCAAGTTAGCAAACATGTTTTGGAGAGTTCAGCAATTCACACAGTAGGGTATATCTTGAATAGAGTTCAAATTAGAGCACACAATGATAGTACTCCCCATGAACTATGGTATGGTAAGCTTGCTTTACTCAAATTCTTCAAGGTGTTTGGTAGCAAATGTTACATTAAGATAGTAGAAGATAATTTGGGAAGCTTTGATTCTAGATGTGATGAAGGAATATTCTTAGGGTATTCCATGCAAAGCAAAGCTTACTAGTGCTACAACAAGAGGTTGCACAAGATTGTGGAAAGTATTAATGTCAAGATTGATGAGACCATTAAACATGCTAAATCTAATAAGAATAACCTTGGAGATTATTCAAATTATAAAGAAGAAGATGTAACAAATGAAGAAGAAGAACATGAAGAGGAGAATGAAAAAGCACCTACAAAATATGTGCAAAAAGATCACCCTGTGGATCAGATTATTGGTGATAAGAATCAAGGTGTTTAGAAAAGGAGACTTGCAAGAAACAAGGAATAAGTAAACTTTGCTCTCCTATCACAAATTGAGCCTAAAAGCTATATTGAGGCCAGCAAGGATGAAAGTTCGATAAAGGCCATGGAAGAAGAGCTAAATCAGATTGAGAAGAACAAGACATGGGAATTGGTTCCTATACCTCCAAGCAAAAATTTGATTGGCACTAAATGACTGTTTAGAAACAAGTTGAATGAAGATGGAGCTGTTGTAAGAAATAAGGCAAGATTGGTGTGCAAGGGATATGCACAAGTTGAAGGCATTGAATTTGAAGAAACATTTTCACCAGTTGCAAGATTAGAAGCAATAAGAATGTTTCTTGCATTTTTAGTTTACAAAGGATTTAAAATATATCAGATGGATGTTAAATATATGCATTTTTGAATGGGAACCTTGAAGAAGTTTACATTGAACAACCAGAAGGTTTTTAGCTATCAGAAGAGGAAAATTATGTTTGGAGATTGAGGAAAGTCTTGTATGGTCTAAAGCAAGTGCCCAGAGCATGGTACTCAATATTAGACCCGTATTTACAACAACATAGATTTAAAAAAGGATGTGTAGAAAAAAAAATGTATTTTAAATCATAAGATAAGCACATGATTATTGTTGTTGTGAATGTGGATGACATCATATTTGGTGGTAGCAATGATAAAATGTGTAAAGTGTTTGCTACCCACACGCAAGATGAATTTGAGATGTCAATGCTAGGTGAATTGTCATTTTTCCTTGGTTTACAAATTGTACAAAATGATGATGGGATATTTATATCTCAAACTAAGTATGCTAAGGAAATGCTCAAGAAATTGGGGATGGAAGATAGTAGACTAGTCCTGGTACTCCTATGATAATTAGTTGCAAGTTAAGTAAATCAGATGAATCCTCGGATGCAAATCAGACAATGTATAGGTCAATAATTGGAAGCATGTTTTATTTAACTACATCAAGGCTAGATATTATGCAAGCAATGTGTATGGCGGCCAGATTTCAAGCTGCTCCAAAAGAGTCTCATGTCAACACAGTGAAGAGAATCTTTAGATACATTAATATCATTGTTGACTATGGACTATGGTATCCCAAGAGCAAGGACTTTACTTTAATAGCTTATATAGATGTTGATTGGGCTAGATGTGCAAATGACAGGAAGGGCACTAGTGGTGGTGCATTTTTCTTGGAAAATAAATTGGTGTCATGGACGAGCAAAAAGAAAGAATCAGTTACACTTTCCACTACAAAAGTAGAATATGTAGCAGTAGTAGCATGTTGTACTTAGGTATTATGGATGAAATGGACTCTTAAAGACATTATTTAGTTGAGTACAAATAACCTATCTCTATTCTTTGTGATAATTGAAGTGCAATTTAAACATCTCAAAGAATCTAGTGATGCACTCCAAGACAAAGCACATATCAATCAAGTATCACTTTATTAGAGAGAAGGTTGTAGACAAGGAAGTCGACATGGAATATGTTCCCAATAAAGAACAAGTTGCTAACATATTCATAAATCATCTTCCAAAGGAACAATTTGAACATCCGAGGCAAAAATTGGGAGTCATTTCTCTTACATCATATCACTAAATCTTAGAGATATGGCATGGGTCCAAGGGAAGCTTCATTGTTATTTTATTCATCCCTAGAAATAAAAGAATGGATCAAGTCAAGTAAAAATATTTTTACAAATTTCTAATGACTTGATGGTTGTAGACTCAAGAGTCTTAACTTCCAAAGGGGGAGAATACACACAGGGGAGAGGATTGTGAGTAACCGTTTTCCATTGATGTAAAAGGGGGAGAAAATTATGCAAATGCTCATGGAGCTGAGCAAGGGGGAGAAAGATATGTTTAAGGGGGAGCTTAAATATGTTTGAGCTCTCATGCTATATTCAATTTTAATTGGCATCAGAGCAGTTTGAGAATTTAGTTTTTCCATCAATGACAAAGGGGGAGATTTTTGGCATATTGTTGTCATTGATTTCAAAAGGGGATATTTGTGTGATATCCTACATGGGAGAGTGTTGGCATGAAGCCATGGAGAATAGAGGTTTAGGTTCTGGAATTTTTTGTGATGATTGATGGAGGAAGAAGCATGATGTTGCATTGCAATGTTTCTAAAAAAGTTGAAATGTTGTCATGACACTACAAAAGTGGCTTTCAGTTTTCTAAGGTCAAATCAGTATGCAGATTTGATATGGGTTTTCTGAGATCTCATAAAAGTGTTTTGTAGGACTTGAGAGTGTGTGATGGATTCAAAAATAATTTATGTGGTCTTAGTCAAATTTAGGGTTTGTTGATAAACCCTAAGGGTTGCAATCATGGTGATGAACAACATTTCTATTTTGATGGTGACTATTGTAGTTTGCTTAAGTGATAACTTAAGTCATTGAGGTCATCTGTGCAACCAACCCCCTTTCCTAGTAATACCAACTCGACAAATATTCTACAACTATAATGTTTCCTAAGTTGCGAGAAAAATACTTGTCCTCGGCATGATCAACAGCTATGATTGAGGCTTGAAGATCAACGACCTCCCTACCATCCTGTTGCATATGTGGTGGGTCCTTGTTTAGCCCTGGGGATAGGAGGGAATGGTGGAGATCGAGCAATGATGATCAGACGGTGCTTGTGGTGTGTTTGGTGGAACTAGGTAAAGTAAAATGTGATAGGAGTGGATGGTGATATGTGAAGATAGGTGGCACTTAATGGTTGATTTATTGTCAATTCACATGATTGTTGTGAATTACATAATGTTGACAAAGATGACTAATGGCATTATCCCACCAACCCATTGAAGATTTGGTGGGCTCGTGTATTTAGCTCATGAGATAGCAGGCTTGTGATGTGTGTCTTGGTGGACCCCGCACTATGTAAGCTGCATACAATGGAGATCGACAGTTATTAGTAAAATAAATCTTTAATCCAACGGTTGCGTTTTAAAGTTGGGTGATGAATGTGAATCAATGGATCATGGTGCAAAAGTAGTAGATCAATGGCTCAAGTTTAAAATGGGATTCCTCAATGGCTACAATAATGTGAATGAGGGTTTTGATTACAAACTGACTCAATGAGTGAATTTAATTGGCTCAATCACTCTAGCTACCAATTTTTATTGGTGATAGGATGATCAAATCAGTGATACAGATATGTAGGTGGGGGAGAATCAGATTTTGATATGATATATAGGATATGAATTAAATTTGATTGAAACCCTAGCTTTTCCAATATGCCAAAACTAGAAAAAAAATTGAATCTGATAAGTGAGTGTGTGGCTCAATGATCTGGTGGCATGTAAGAGAAGATTAGTAGCAAACCCTAGAAGAAGATTTGTATGGTGCACAAATCTTGAGGCATATGCTATAAGTCGACGATGTACACAAAAGGGAAAATCATAATTTGGCTAAGGGTGGAATTGCAAAGAATTGAGAATATGGAGCAAAAGAGATTCTTGAGTCTCTTACGGTGGATAGAGAATATACACTAATAGAAAGGTGCAACCGAGCTAAGTAGTGTATATGTGAGTCTTTTGAGGTGGAAAAATAATGCACTAGAATAAAAAGGAGAGTGCATAGGTGTTATGGATGAGTAGAACCCAAATAAAAAGTAGGTCTTAATCAGGGTTTATCTCCAAGTATAGAACAAAGGAGGTGCAGAGCAGAGAACTAGGTTATAGAGGCTGCAAAAAGGTGCTTGCAACATTGAATTGTGTTCTATTGAATAAATTGTAATAACTTAGTTTGTAAATTTGATTGGTGAGTGCCACTAGATATCTAGGTAGGTGCTCAGATTAGGGAGTGGGTGCTTCCTTGGAGTAGGTGCTCCTAAAACCAGATGATTGGTGTCTCCTTAGGGTTGGTGCCCTTAAAATTTGTAACAAAACTTTTGATTGTGAGGCTAGATTAGGAAAGTAGCTCCTAACATTATTTATCACCATGGTTTCCCACATATATTTAGTGTTATGTTCATTTGTATGTGCATGTTTTTATCTATGTTTGAGTTGTTTTAATCTACACTAAAAGAGTTAAAGAATTAATTTGATAAATCTCGTTAGGGTCAGTCTTTAAATGATCTACTGATTCCCCCCCACCTCTCAGTAGATTGTTGTGTTCCAAAAGAATAAAGATGCAATATCTCCATACACACAATACAAACACACATGAACTCTCAACCACGCATGATTTGGAAAGTTACATGTTATTAAGATCTTGAAAACTCCAACTTAGTGAGTATAAGAATTATTTGTCCATTAGTCTTATTTATACTTAATCTAAAGGTATTTTACTTGATTTATAATAAGAGTTTAATATTGTTTTAACCTCTTTTGTTCTAGATATAACATTATACACCTTGCACTATTTGTGTATTATAAGATAAAATTACCCCACCTCTTCTACTTAGTTGTAAAAAATTTAACGCATGCTTGTAATTATTTCTTCTCATACTTATTAGATAGTTGCAAACATGAAAGTGAAATCCAAAAAAATTAACTAGCTACCAATTGCATGTGTAGACATCCAAATTTGACTACTCCCACATGGTCAAACTCGCCTACTTTATTCGTCTATTTCGATATATTAATTAAACAATTTATTTAATTAATATTTCACCTTCTACCTAAGGTTCCTCAAGAATTAAATTTAGCAATTAAATACTTTACCTTACACCTTTTCCTCTCTAAATTAAATAAACATATCAATTTATTTAATTTAGTCATTTGACCCTTTTGAATAAAATCAATTTTAAATTCTCATTTTTTTCTCTCCTTGTCATATCCTCTATAACCCTCTTTTAATTTGGATTAATTCAATTAATCCATGATTAGGATGTGCACACCTTAATCAAGATTAATGTCACATCCTCCATATTCTCCCACTTGCTTCTAATCTCTCATTAATTTTCTTAATCATGTATTTGCAAAACCTTAATTTAATCTTCTTGCTACATTTAGCATACCTTTTTGGTCAACCTTCACATTTTCCATATTTGGCATAGACACTCTTCCCCATGTAAATTTAAAATTCACTTTTTCTTTCTCCAAGGATTCTCCTCTTCCCCATGTGATCATTGAAAGGTCACATCAAGTCACATGAAGCCAAGAACCTTCTATTATAGGGACCTTGTTTTATCCACAAGGTATTTTTCAACCTCCCTCATAAGAACCTTGTCTTATCCACAAGGTGCTTATCATATGAATTTAAAATTCATATTTATTCTTATTGTCATAGGGATTTGTACTCGCATGCAAACCTGTAAAACTTTGCAATCCCGTGCAATATTGGACTAATTTCAGGTTGTGGGTACCCTATATGAAACTAGACCTCTAGATTCTAAGTTGGCTTCCTATTTGATCTTTAGATTAATTAAGTGTACTTGTTTGGAAAAGGAAAAGAGATTTGAAATTTAAAAGCTTAAACTAAAAACTAAACTGGGTGATGCACCTAATTGGAAATCTAAACTACAAATTAACTCACAAATGATTACTCAATACTTTAATTTGCACGACCTTATTTGATAGCCTAATCACCTGAATGTTTTAAACAGAGGCTTTGATTCAATACAATTTTGAGGGAAAACATGGTTTTCACGAATAAATTGATTAATCAATTACATGCACAGTGTATAACCAGTGAACTTAAACTAAACTGCATATAGATATTTATGGAGACAGAAAAATCAGAGGTCTCAAAACTAAAAACACAATAATCCTTCGATCGAATCCCTCACAATAACGACACCTGAAATCTTGAAGGAAAAACTTAAAAATACTAGAAATTAAAAGGAATCTTCTGCAAATCACAAATTAATTAACCTGTAAAAACAGCTGCATAATCTATTAAATTTTGAAATTTGAGTTACATGAAGTCTCTTTGTTGAAGGCAAAGGCAAAAAACAAGAACTAGTGAAAAATGACTAACTTGTATCACTTTATACAAAAAGCCTCTCCAAAGCATGAAGGTGAAACTAAAAGTCAATCTCAGTGTGAAAAATAATAACTCCAAGGAAAATCCTGAGCAGAAATAAAAATCTCCAAAAAGAAGGCCCAAACTCATGCAAAAATGAGTGAACTCGGGCTCAAACTAGTTGTCCACTCATAACTGACCCATGGAGCACACAAACTGAACTGAAAAACTCTCAAAAGTGGGTCCAAGCTTGCGAAAGCCACCTCATTTATGTCAATCCGCCCAAGATAAATGGAACTCCATCCCTGTATGACGATCTTCAGTTGATAATCTTTGTTCTCCCAATTCCATCTGCATCTTTGCATGATTTTACTCAAGGAGGATAAGTAATTAAATATTAAAAATAACCAAATGTATGATTATTTTAATATTTAAAATGTGGAAATGGCCTCCTTATTTTTATTTTAAATATTAAAGTAATAATACATTAATATTTAATTACATATTTTACTCCAAATAAAATCATGCAAAAATGCATGAGCCAAAGTGTTTATCACTTGTAGAAGGAAAAAATGACAGTCATTTTCAGTCTACTCCAATAATACACATGGACTCATGCCCACTTCTTATAAGGCATACAAAAAATAAAGGAATTTAAACTCTAATCAAAACTTCAATGAATTGAAGTTGATTTTCCATCTCACGAGCTCCTTGCAATGATAGGTCATTTGACTTTAGAAGTCATAGACCATGGGGAACAAATAAAACATAATGATTATTTAAAATCATTGGCAAAAATACCCCATGTCAAATTAGGGCAAACAAAAGCATCGAACCCTAAACAATTATCATCATTTTGCATTTTGACTTTGATGACGAGACTATGTTGCGCCGCCATTGCTGGGTAGGGTTTCTGAGAGTTTGCTTGAATTGGAGCTCGAAACTCCACCATACTTTATTGTTTTCTGGATTTTCCATGAATATTTCCACTGAGAAACGTGTGGTAAGCTTTTCTTTAGACAAATATGGGCATTTCTCTTATTTTTTCGAAGTCAATTCAAGCTTTATAGCCACGACTTATCATCATTTCTCCTGATATATTTCCATTCCTTTTTCCTCTGTTAATGGTTTCTTGTTATGTGGCTGCGATGGACACCTTGTGAAACTGGTTTGGAGCTCTTGACTGTTGCAAGACCTTCGGGTTTAAATGTATTTTACATAGCAAATTTGTGGGTAAGTGTTATATTAATGAATCATGTATTTGAGCTCACGGCTTTGTCTCTATTGCTCTTGCTTTTATTATGAATGGTTTTTTTAGGGTTTTGTGCTATGCTTGGCCGCAGTTGTATTTCTCTCCATCTGGGTATTTTCTGAAAGTGGATATTCACCTTTTATGTGTAATAAATTTATGATTTCCTTTCCATTCCTATCTTGAGCTTCTGGGTCTTAATAAAAAACAATGGTTTCTATGCTTTTTTGGTTGTGGCCTCTCTCTAATTTTGTTCTTCTGTAGATTGCAATCTCGGCCTGTGAAACTTGGTTGCCATTCAAACCCTTACCTCCTTGCGAGCTCGTTATTTTCCCTTTTCATCACACTATGTATAAAAATAAGGCTCGGCCCTGTGAAACTTGGCCTTGAAGACTCGTAACTTTGATATAAACCTATAAAAGCTCGGCCTGTAGTTTTCATGGCCACCATGAATGAGCTATAAAAAACAAAACTAACCCAACACTCCATAAAATCTCAGCCCCTTTTCCTTTGATTTATTTTGCAAATGGGTTCCTTCTATTGAACAAAATAAAGGCCCTTTGAATTTGAAAATGATAGAAGAAAATAAAAAAATAACAAACTACAATAATATTGTGCTCTGGATTCTGCAAGCAGCTATAAACATTAACTTTGCTCAATGCCTAGTTATCTATGGCAAAGTCTTCTCTGCAAGTATCATATGTCTTTTGTTCTTCAAGAATTATGTGATCAAACATTTGAATGATTCATGTCTTTTACTATTTGTATGCACTATACTCCATGTGCAAATGAGGTTGCATTCTATAGCTCCATGTTGTAGTCGATACTTGATAGAAACTACAGCATTCACCATGGAAACTTGACCAAATTTATTTGATCATTGGCATCATGGCACTCATGCCTCTGTGTTCTCATAACGCCATAGTAGTTTTAGAATGCACTCTATTATGCTTTACTTGTGTTATATATTACTCCAATGTGTAAATCAGCATCATGTATGATAATCCATGAGTGCGTATGCTCATTGTAGAGGCACTGTCAGACTATAATATGGTTGTCCTTACTTTGATATTCATGTGAATGAGTTTTCCTTGAACTCTGTAAGTGCACCTTGATGTCTTGACTATTTTCAGTTCATGCAAATAATTTTGTAGTTACTATTTTGAATATCTTTGTAAATAGTGATTGTCACTTGAAATCAAATGCTCCATTTTCCATGTTTGTCTCTTTAAGTCTCTTAGAGACTATGTATATGCTTTAAAGTTCTAAAAGATAGTTCAATGCTTGAGTGCTTTGTTTTCCCTTCAGTATAAAGGGGCTCCATACTTTATGTGAATGCAATGTAAGTAAAATAAAGTTGAAACTAAGCTAATGCATGTAGTTGATTATGTTCCTTCAAACATGTTTTGATTGTTCCTTTTGAATGATGAGCAATAGGATACTTCACTCAATCTGTTTTCATCATGTTGAATTAAAGGCTGCTTTTATGGATTTCATTCATGGAGAATGATGATTATCTTTATTCCATATTGTTGTCCCACATTATTATTTATGAGTTGGGATCAACCCTTGTGGGAGCCACATTTCTACCACTCATAACAATATTTGTCAGTTGAAATGATCTGATTATACCTATTCTTGCACACTAAACAAACAAATTAGCAAAATAACTGAAGCTAAAAGCTTCCATTGAACTTCGTGCTCCCTGAACATCTACCTTTTTTATAACTTAATCATTTGGTGAATGTCGGATAGGATGTGTATTATATTTTTGTCGGTAATGTAGGCATGAAGCAGGATGTGATTTATCATTGCTCTAACACCATCTTTTAACAATCTTGCAGGAAACCATGGAGCTTGGAATTGAAACAACCTGGAGGCACTGGAGACCCAAAAACTTGAAGACTTTGAGTAAAAATGATTCATCATTACACTCAATGATGAATTATTCCCCTCCTTCATGTTTACATTATCTTCAGTTGTGTAGTTTACGACCTTATTTTGTATTCATTATTTGATTAAGAAAATCAAATTAAGTTACTCCCACGGCTTGTGTGGGACTTTGGTTTTTTACAATATGAATAAAGCAGCATTACTATGCAATTTTTATGAGTTCTTCTATTACAAACATTTGCATAATCACACTGAAAATTCACAAGTAATCCAATTCTGGAATAGAATGAATAATTTAGCAGAAATTTTGTACCTTTCAATGAGAAATGCAATCCAGCTCTACTTGTTTTGAGTTGTAGCTAAAAATAGGTAACAATTCTCCCAACCACCTTATCCACTCCAATCATGTGAATTTTTAATTCTCATTTATTTTTCCAACCACTTTCCTCTTCCCCATGGAGATTTTTTAAGGAATACTAAAATTCCTCATGTCATTTTCATTCTCACTTGGGGACAAGAAGCTCCTTTTTGAGAAAATCTTCTCATCTCCCAAGGTACTTTCAAAGTACTTGTCCTTCCTCCACATCATTTGTACCCTTTCCATCTCACCATGTCCTTTGGACACTTCATCCTCCACATGTCAAGATGTGAGGGCTTGTGAGTCCTCAACTCACCATAGCCATTAATCTTGGCCATGGTGGCTCAATCCTAACCATTGAATTCTCTAGAGAATTCAATTTCCTCTATAAATACCCCCCCTTCTCTCATGCATTGATACAACTTAGCCATTTTTAGCACCCTTATGCTCTTAAATTTGCAAGCCATCATCAAGCATATCCTTTTGCATTTTAGAACTTGCACTAGCTCTCATCCTCATTGCATCCACATTGCTCATTTTATCACATACCCACCTTGCACCCATTTTCCATCACATTGTCATCAAAGGAGCACACACATCAAGCTCGAATCAAGGGCCAACCAAAATAATTAGCACAGATAAAGGTATATCACTCTTTGTTTCATCTTTCTTTTATTTGTGCTTAACTTAGGCTAATCTCAAAGTGGTCTTGTGTTTCTTTACATTGCATTTTTAGTTAGTTTTGAATATTTAGAAGTAAAAAACACTTGCACACAGCATGAATTTTGGATTTTGAACCAAAAATAACCTATGTGAATATTATATGCACACACTAATTGCTATTTAGAATTACTTCAATATTCTTTATTCTAGTTATGATTTTCCTCTTCATGTTGTAATTTCTCAAGAAATTAAACTACTACGACTTTCTCTTATGCTTGTAAAATGGTTCCATTCTATATACAATAGTATAAAATAAAGTATATATTCTTCTTGCATGCGTTTCTTTTTTTAATCACATAAATATCAAATTTTTAGAGCACAAAAATATGACTCGATTCATGCATAAGTATTTCAATAGCATGAGTGAATTATGAAAAAAATAGCCACATAACTGCATAGTTATATTATAATAAAATCAATAACATTATATGTATAGAAATCAACCTCATAAAATTAAAAAATTGGGGATGGAATCATGTTTTGTAACCTTTAAACTCGCCAATATGTCAATTTTATCACACCATATCTTCTTAAAATACTTCATGCACTATGATTGATCCTTGAACTCTTTCATGAAATCATGTACATCATGCTACAGGGTTATATCTCCACTACTCATCTAATGCCATCGCAATCATGCTTCATTTTAAATATCTCTACACCAATGTTTAGGAATTGTTGGCACACTTTTCAAATCTGCAGCATAAACAATATTAATTTATCCTTACCGTAAAAGTATAATTTATACTTAATTAGAAAAATAATATAAATATAAAAAATATACATATACACATTTTTTAGCCATACTCTATGTACATGCCAAATGGAAATAAGTACACAACATCAAAAAATAACTTTTTTATAAAAATAAAAATGGTAAAATCCAATTGTTGAGATAATTTTTTCCCTTGAACAT
>VDFB02179234.1:113465952-113568367 GCA_007258455.2 Sequoia sempervirens | reverse complement strand
GAAACCATGGAGCTTGGAATTGAAACAACCTGGAGGCACTGGAGACACAACAACTTGAAGACTTTGAGTAAAAATGATTCATCATTACATGCAATGATGAATCATTCCCCTCCTTCATGTTTACATTATCTTTAGTTGTGTAGTTTACGACCTTATTTTGTATTCATTAATTGATTAAGAAAATCAAATTAAGTTACTCCCACAGCTTGTGTGGGACTTTGGTTTTTTACAATATGAATAAAGCAACATTACTATGTAATTTTTATTAGTTCTTCTATTACAAACATTTGCATAATCACACTGAAAATTCACAAGTAATCCAATTATGGAATAGAATGAATACTTTAGTAGAAATTTTGTACCTTTCAATGAGAAATGCAATCCAGCTCTACTTTTTTTGAGTTGTAGCTAAAAATAGGTAACAATTCTCCCAACCACCTTATCCACTCCAATCATGTGAATTTTTAATTCTCATTTATTTCTCCAACCACTTTCCTCTTCCCCATGGAGATTTTTTAAGGAATACTAAAATTCCTCATGTCATTTTCATTCTCACTTGGGGACAAGAAGCTCCTTTTTGAGGAAATCTTCTCATCTCCCAAGGTACTTTCAAAGTACTTGTCCTTCATCCACATCACTTGTCCTTCCTCCACATCATTTGTACCCTTTCCATCTTACCATGTCCTTTGGACACTTCATCCTCCACATGTCAAGATGTGAGGGCTTGTGAGTCCTCAACTCACCATAGCCATTCATCTTGGCCATGGTGGCTCAATCCCGACCAATTTCCTCTATAAATACCCCCCCTTCTCTCATGCATTGATACAACTTAGGCATTTTTAGCACCCTTATGCTCTCAAATTTGCAAGCCATCATCAAGCATATCCTTTTGCATTTTAGAACTTGAACTAGCTCTCATCCTCATTGCATCCACATTGCTCATTTTAACACATACCCACCTTGCACCTATTTTCCATCACATTGTCATCAAAGGAGCACACACATCAAGCTTCAATCAAGGGCCAACCAAAATAATTAGCACAGATAAAGGTATATCACTCTTTGTTTCATATTTCTTTTATTTGTGCTTAACTTAGGCTAATCTTGAAGTGGTCTTGTGTTTCTTTACATTGCATTTTTAGTTATTTTTTAATATTTAGAAGTAAAAAACACTTGGACAGCATGAATTTTGGATTTTGACCCAAAAATAACCTATGTGAATATTATATGCACACACTAATTTCTATTTAGAATTACTTCAATATTCTCTATTCTAGTTATGATTTTCCTCTTCATATTGTAATTTCTCAAGAAATTAAACTACTACGACTTTCTCTTATGCTTGTAAAATGGTTCCATTCTATATACAATAGTATAAAATAAAGTATATATTCTTCTTGCATGCGTTTCTTTTTTTAATCACATAAATATCAAATTTTTAGAGCACAACAATATGACTTGATTCATGCATAAGTATTTCAATAGCATGAGTGAAATTATGAAAAAAATAGCCACATAACTACATAATTATATTATAATAAAATCGATAACATTATATGTATAGAAAGCAACCTCATAAAATAAAAAAATTAGGGATGGAATCATGTTTTGTAACCTTTAAACTCGCCAATATGTCAATTTTATCACACCATATCTTCTTAAAATACTTCATGCACTATGATTGATCCTTGAACTCTTTCATGAAATCATGTATCGTACATAGGCTTATATCTCCACTATCATCTAATGCCATCATAATCATGCTTAATTTCTTAAATATCTCTACACCAATGTTCAAGGTGTTAACATACTCAAGTACACAATAATAATATTAATTTATATCATACATAAAAATAAGATATACTTAATTAGAAAAATATAAATATGAAAAAATATACCTATACACATTTTTTAGCCATACTCTATGTACATGCCAAATGGAAATAAGTGTACACAACATCAAAAAATAACTTTTTTATAAAAATAAAAATGGTAAAATCCAATTGTTGAGATAATTTTTTCCCTTGAACATGATTAAAAACAATTCAAAGAAATTGAACTTATTATATGATATGAATTTTAGCATTCACATCTAAACTATAGATTTTTGTGGTTTAGGATGTTATGACTCTCTTGCTCAATTAGGGTTTTTCACCTAAAGGAGAGAGATAGACCCCACACAAAATCTAGGTGGTTCACTCAAACTAATACAAGTACAATGAAAATATGCCTAAATGCAATAACCTAAAGAGATAGACTGATTATTTATGCAAAACTAAAGAAATACGAAGTGTTTGAAACCACAGTGTAGTATGCAAACATAAACTAAATGACCTAGAAATGAAGGTAAATTGTAACAGAAATGGATGAAACTAAATGTGTGCACTTGAGATCTTGTTGTAGACTGGAAATGACTTTTGAAATGTTTTTGATGCTAGAAATTTGGCCTACAGGGACTCAATCACCATTCTGGGTGAATTAGTCCTAGTTCTAAGAAACTGTCCCGGAACTCGTTTCAGACAAATGGGTACCCAAAACTGCAAGGAACATTTTTTAGTCCAAGAAATGGGACTCATTCACCACTAATGGAAAATGATTCCACTTTTGAATTTCTAAAAATACAAAAGTGGAAACAAAAGCCCTCGGTCTGCACTTCGGTTCCTAATAGGTGTCTGCTTCCGAAAGTCTGATTTCTAGCACTGTAGGTGACTTTTAATGGATATTTTGGCTTGGTCAATGAAGAGATGACTTAAAAAACTTTTCAAATTGATCCTTAATGATTTTCAAACCCTCAATATACCTAAATCTGCAAACACACAAGAAAAGAAGGAGAAATTTTGGATGTTAGGGCATGGGGGTTTGCCTTGGTTAAACCTCTTTTTAGGTAATTAAACTAAATGAAGAAATAAATGAAGCATGAACATGTAATGGAGAGATTAATACCTTTCCATGATGATTGATCTTGGATTGTTGCAATAATATGAAGAATCTGCCCTTGAATGTCTGAAAATGTTATCTTAATGACTTGTAATGCAAAAACCCTAGCTTGCTCGACTTAAGAACTTGATGAATGATGAATGAATAATGAAGTTGATTATTATTTAGGGTTTAAAGGCTTATATTTATAGGAAATTCACCTTATTTTCCTGTTAATTGGATCGCCAAGGCCGACATGGAGGAGAAACAAACTTAAAATCCAAAATTTCTCGCTCAAAACTCAAAAATGACACAAATGGGATTAATTCACCACCTTGGGAAAATCAGTCCCACCTGGCAAGGACTCATTCACCATAAATAGTGAATTAGTCCCAAAGGGGCCCATTTTCCAGCTGGGTTATTAGGGAATGAGGATTTTTAGTTCTTATGTTGATTTCTTCAGGTATTTGATCAAATTATGCCTTGGGATGCACAATATGGGGTCATACAGGCCTATTAATGATGATGAAAAGGTCAATTAGGGATTGGGACACAAAATTCAATGTGAAAGTGTGATTAAATACACTTTACAACACTAAAATGAGGTCCACTTAGCCTAGAAAGGCACATCATCCAATGTGAATGTGTAAGACACATTACAACACTAGATTAAAGTTAAATTTAGTTCACAAGCCTTCTAGATTGATGTGAAAATACATTTTATAATGTTGAATTAAGGGAATATGGGTTCATTAAGTCTAGAAAAGCGTGAAAGTCTTTTACAAAACTTTACAACACCTTTACAAGACATCGTTAAATGTATTTTATTCAGTTTGCAAGGGTCCAAGACCTAGTGTGGATGTGTAAAACACCTCACAACACTAAATAAAAGCCTCATTAAGTCCAATTTATCATAAATTATTCCCAAATCAAGCAAGAAATACTTTTTTCTATGGTACAACATCATCAGATAAGTAGGATGTATTTTCCACAGCATGTCAAATTGTGATATTTCTATCAAGATATAACCATGTAGTTTACAAGTCAAACTCATTGACCCATGTTTCATGAGTAGTGGTTCACAAGAACCCATCTCTCATGATAATGAATGGTCAACTTAGCACTCATTGCATCTAGGTGATGCTAAGTGGACCATTCATTATCATGAGAGATGGGTTCTTGTGAACCACTACTCATGAAACATGAATCAATGAGTTTGACTCGTAAACTACACAATTGAATCCTGATAGCAATATCACAATTCACATCATCAATCAAGAATGCATTGACTTTCCAATCATTTTGAAGTTCTTTTTCTCACTTGTGCACCTATTCCAACCACTCATGTATATCTTCAACTTTGTTATACATTGACACAACCCATACAATATGCACCCTAGCCTCTTGCTCATCTGAAATAAGCCCCTTAATTTTTTCCTTGATTTTTCAATATCAAAAGGAGGATTTACATAAACCTTATTAGCATCTTCTTCATACAACAAATTGTCAAAACCTAAAAAAATTGTTGATGAGAATTTGAATGCTTTGATCTCTCAGGGCAGCATTCCAAATCATATGTTTCTTGTATGAGATCCAACTCATCAAGAATTTTATGAAGCTCCTCTGCTCTTCTTTTGTTTTCTTGTACTGATAAGAAGGGGACATTATAGTTCGCCCTCCTCGAGATTGCTTTTCCTCAAGCAACCGTAAAGTTGGATGCTACAAAATATGTTCACTTTCCCACGTTGCATCTTCAATAGGAAAGTTCCTCCATATAACCAAGTACTCCTTGATTGCTCTTCTCCTCAAGGAGCACTCTCTAGTGTCAAGAATTTCCTCTGGAATCAACACCAACTACCCTTCTTCATCTAATGGAGGTAACTTTGAAGTATCTACCACATTGTGCCCAAGCGCCTTCTTAAGGCGTGACACATGAAAAACATTGTGAACTTTGCTATCAGCTGGAATCTCTAGCTCATATGCCACTTCACCAATCCTTTTGGTGACTTTAAATGGACCATAAAAACATGGCTTTAGCTTCTTTGTACCACTCTTCTTGAGCGAAGACTGTCTATAAGGCTGGAGTCTCAAGTAAACCATGTCTCCCACTTCAAAAGACCACTCAACACGCTGTTGATCAATGTATAACTTCTGTTGGTTTTGAGCTTGTTGCAGATTTTCCTTTAATGACTTCAAGATGTCTTGATTTTGTTGAAGCATATCCTTTTCCTGTGGAGCTCTACTATCACCAAACACCAAATCTACAAAGTTAGGAGCATCATATCCATAAAGGGCCATAAAAGGAGACATCTTAATTGACATGTGATAAGAAGAGTTATAACAAAACTCCCCCAAATGAAGCCACTTAACCCAAGCTCTTTGTTGCCCCGAAACATAGTTTCTGAGGTATCCTTCTAACCACTTGTTGACAATCTCAGATTTCCCATCCATTTATGGGTGATAACTAGTGCTTGGAGTGAACACTGTACCACTCATCCTAAAGATCTCCTACCAAAAAGCACTTAGGAACTTCTTGTCCCTATCACTGACAATTGTTTTAGGAAAACCATGTAAACAAAAAACTTCTCTAAAGAATAACTCAGCCACTTGAGTTGCTGTAAATGAGGTTGTGAGAGCATAAAAATGTGAAAACTTAGTCAATCTATCTACCACAACAAAAATACAATCTCACCCTTGCACTTTTGGTAACCCTGTGATGAAATCCATTGCAATGCTCTCCCATTTTTTATTCGGAATTGGCAAGGGCTACAACAAACCAGCTGGAAAAGAGTGTTCATTTTTTATTCATTTGACAAGTACAACACTCTCTTATGTAATTCATGACCTCTTCCTTCATCCCTCTCCAAGCAAACCTTTCTCTAATCTGCTTATAAGTCTTAAACATGCCTTGATGACCAGCAAGAGGGACATCATGAAAAGATTGTAGAATCTTCTTTTTAAGCTTAGATTTAGGTACTAAAAATATCCTACCCTTATAGAGAATCAACTCATCAACCAACTTATACCTTTCATCATCCAAATGACCTTCTACAATGTTGGTTGTAATCTGATTTTTACCATAATTAGTAGCAATTAACTCTTTCCAATCTGCTGAAAGCTCACAAATAGACTGCAAATGGGGCCTTCTTGATAGAGCATCTACCACTATGTTATTTTTCCCTTTGACATATTCAATGTCAAAGTCGTAAGCTTGGAGCTTACTCACCCATTTCTATTATCTTTCATTCAAATCCTTTTGGCGCATGAAATGTTTAATACTGTTATTATCAGTCTTAACAACAAATTTACTCTCCACCAAGTATTGCCAAAACTTAGACAATGTGTTCATGATAGCAAGCATTTCTTTATAATAAATTGAGTAATATTTTTCTGCTCCTCACAACTTTCTGCTCTCAAAGACAATGGGGTGCTTGTCTTACATGAGAATAGCTCCAACTCCCTCACCTAAAGCATCACATTGCAACTCAAACGGCTTTGTGAAATCCAGTAGGGCCAACACTGGACATGAGCTCATTATGTTCTTGAACTTGTCAAAGACTCCTTGTGCCTCATTTGTCCATAGGAATGCTCCTTTCTTTGTAAGATCTGTAAGGGGGTTGCCATGTGAGAATATCCCTTGAAAAATCTTCTATAGAATCTACACAAACCCAAAAATCCTCTCAAGTGGGAAATATTCTTTGGAGGTGGCCAATCAAGGATGGCTATAATCTTCTCAGGATCAACTTTGAAACCCTTGGCACTAATGATGTGGCTGAGATACAACAACTTCATCATCCCAAAATCACACTTTGATTCTTTGGCAAACAAGCATTCTGCCTCCAATATGCTAAGCACTTCTTCTAAGTGCTTGAGGTGCTCTTCCCAAAAGACTTACTGAAGATGAGAATATCGTCGAAGAAGATGAGCATGAACTTCCTCAAATGTTATCTAAAAATCTTGTTCATACAAGATTGAAAAGCTGCTGGAGCATTTGTCAAACTGAATGGCATGACAAGAAATTCAAAATGCCCAAAATGACACATAAAAGTTGTCTTCTCTATATCTGCCTCCCTCATCCTGATTTGATGGTATTCTGAATGAAGATCTATCTTTGAGAGAAGCATAGCCCCATGGAGCTGATCAATAAGCTCATCTATCCTGGGAATAGGATATCTATTCTTGATTGTCTTCTGATTCAATGCGCGGTAGTCAACACACATATGCATTGTGCCATCTTTCTTTTTGACCAGCACCACTGCTAAAGCAAAAGGGATTTTGCTTGGCCTAATGAACCCCATCTCCAAAAGCTCCTTGATGGTTTTTTTTATTTCATCTTCCTGCTTCTTGGGATAACAGTATGGCATGGTGATGACTAGCTTTGTTCCTTCTTCTAATTCAATCACATGCTCAAACCCTCTTTCAGGAGGTCTCCCAGGAGGTACAAGCTACCAAAAACTTTGCTCTTCTTAGAAAGTAAGGCTTGAATATCAGGATGATATTTCCTTTTCTCTTCCACTGGATTAGCTGGTAGGACCATACATTTTGCTGCCCATTCGACTTGATCATGACAGATCAACCTTTCCATTCTCTTCAAGGACACAATTCGAGGGGCCCCATTTGACATTCCTCTCAAAATAACCTTCTTTCCATCAACTTGAAATTTTAGCTCCATATTTTGTAGATTCAATGTGATCTCTCCAAGAGATCGTTGCCACTGTATTCCCAACACAACATTAGTATCACCAATACCAACAACATAGAAATCATCTTTTACTTCATAATTTCCTAACTGAATAGAAAGGTTAGGAATCTTCTTTGTGCAAGACATGGTGAAACCATCAGCTACCATTACTTTGAAGCCTTCAAACTCTTTAGTCTTCAATCCTCTCTTTGTCACCAATCCTTCATCAATGAAGTTGTGAGTTGCTCCAGTATCAATTAGAGCAACAATCCTTTGAGAACCAACCACTCCACAAACTCGAAAGGATTCATTTTTTTGAAAACTCAATAGTTGTGCTAAAGCACTACCATCTCCAACTTTATTAGGCTTCTCTTCAGGAGATTCTTCACCATCACTACTTGTTGATTCATATTGTTGATAAGATGAATCAGATTCTGATCCATAATTAGAATAGCCCTCCATTTGATGTGCTTTGCCTCTACCATAGCAACGGTGACCCTTAACCCAAGGCTCATGACAAGTGTAGCAAACACCATCATTTCTAAGTTGTTCTTGGAGCTCTTCTGACATCTTTGGTGGAAACTTCTTTGGCAGATTTGAAGAATGTTTTCTATCCTTCTTATGATTGAAAGGTTTTGAATGAAACTTTGGCCTTGGGGCTGCCAACTCCATGCTCCTCACTTTCTTGATGGCTTCATCTAAAGTTGGTGGATCAAAGGATTTGACCCATCCTTTCAAAGGCTCCATTAATCCTTTAAAAAATAGAACCACAAGTCTTCTCTCAGTAATGTTAGGCACCATTACTAATAATCTCTGAAAATCAGCCACATAATTTTCTAAAGATCATTGTTGCTTCAACTGTGCCAATTCTCAGAATCTCAACTCAGGATCCTTGGTATCAAATCTTTCAATCAGCTTGTTGGTGAATTCTTCATAGGTTCAGATAAGGTTATGGCCAAGCGTGACCAAACCGTGAGTCCACCATTCATGTGCCACTCCATCCAAGTACAATGTAGCAAATTTAATTGCATCTTCTTCTAGCATTGGTCTGAGTGAAAGATAGTTATCCAATTTTTGCACCCATGCCCTGGCTATATATTTATTACTTCCATCAAAATGGTCCAAATTTATCTTTCCCAAAGCTTGTTGAAAATCATTTCTAGGCATCATAGGAGGGTGATGCTCATTCCTTCCACCATTTCTCCTACTCCTTTGATTCATGAATTGATCAAAGTTCCAAGCATCTCTCATATCAGGGGGTAGAGAAGCATACTCCATATATGCTTGTCGAGCATCATCTGTAAATGGAATAACAGCCTCCCCTTGTGGTTGTTCCTCCCTTGGAGTGAAGGTAGGAAAAATAGGCCTAGCGGAAGATCCACTAGTGGATGCAATGTGTTGTCCCACAATCCTATCACTTTTATTTACCTCAGGACTGTTGTTGCTATTATGTCCATTAACTCCATTGCTTTCAACAGTTTGATTATTTTGGGGTTGAATGATATTTTGTGTTGCTTGTTGATCCAACTTGGACAATAATCAGGACATCATGTCAATCATCTTGTCAAACTTTTTTTCCATTCTTGCCTCTTTTTCTTCATAAGCTTGCCTAAGACTTTCTAACATGCTTTCAATTGTTTTACCAGTTCCTTCAACTGTTTTACCAAGATCTCTTAGAGCTTCTAAAAATGTGTCTACCTCTGGAATGAGTGGGAACTAATGTTGAGTTCTGGCCTAACTTCTGGTGAATGGTCTGGTTTCTCTATCACTCATCAGACAATTAACTGTTGAAAGTCACTGAATGGTAGGATCTTCTACTCTGATACCACTGAAATATTCCAACCAATTTTTTATTTATTTTAATGGAAATTATAAAGCAACACACACCCATTAAGGTTAGCTCCAAACCCAAATGATGCTGTAAAGTAACTCTAACCAAGAATGCACCCTAAAACCACTGAAGGAAGAGGGGCGGGCATATGGTCAGAGGATCCCTAGGATCTAAAACTCAACAACTAGAGTTGCTTACAACTAGAAGTATAAAATAAACTCAACACCAAGAATGTGCACACAAGATCCCATTGAAGGCGAGGTGTTAACATATGGCGGAGTACTTATTACAAACTGAAATAAACTTAAGCAGATAACCAGCCATGGAAGTTTTTCAAACTAAACTAATTCATCCGCTGTGGCGGGCATCCACTCTTGAGTGGGAATTCTCCACTTTTAAAGTGGGTACAATGAGAGTTACAAAGTTAATTCTCCACACTGACGGTAAATCATCCAGGGGTAATTAATGTTTGATTTAGAAATTACAAGTAAATGCAGCAATAACAAATGGTTGGATTAGTACTACTAATGCACAACCTTACAATTAAAAAACTTTGCAATTTACTAGTATTACAATGATAGAACCATGCCAATATGTGAAGAATGATTCACTCAAATTACAAAGCTCTCAAACACTAAAAATAAAGCCAAAATATGATCTTTTTGAAGTTTGATAATAAAAACCAGCAAACTGAAACTATAAACCAACAACCTGGGAATCAATGAAATGCTCATAAATTTATCAATTTATCTCTGAATTGAGTGAAATCAAATGCAATGAACCTTTGGAGGATAAGCACCCATTTCATGATGAAGAAATAACTTCAAAAAGTAGTCATTAATTTATTTGCACAATTCCCAATGCCCATAGAATGGTACGACCCTTAGCAAGGGCGATTTTGTAAGAACAAATCACAAACTTCAAATTAAAATCTGGAAATCACTACAAAGGGTTTTCATAACCTTAGAATTGCATTGGTCAAATACCCACAAAAAAATAAAAATCATACAAGAAGCTAGAAACAAAATCGTCCTTCAGCTGTGTAGGAACCAACAACTTGAAATATGGAAATCACACCAAAATTCACCACTTTGAAGCTCAATCTACTAGTCTGATTTGAGAAGCAACAATAATACCAACTAGGTGTTGTCTTGCAAACACGAAATTGGTTGGAATCTAGGAGGTAAGCATCCCTCGAAGAAATATTCACAATCTCATTTTGACAGCATAACTTTAGCAATTAACAATGGATCCCAAATGCTGGAGCAAAGCTTCATTTTTAAAGAGAAAGAGTTGGCTCTTCAATTTCCCACCAAGGTACACCAAAAGCCACAGTTGAAACTTTTCAAATTTCAAAAATTCATAATTCTCCTCAAAGGTGGTGTCCCACTTCATGGCAACAAAAACTTTATTAAAAATAATAAAACTCCTTCATGAAGGTGTCCCCCTTCATGACCCTCTTTTAAACACAACTTAAAGTTCTCTCTAGGCCAAGGGGTCAACAATGAAACATAACATTAATTTCCTTGTATTAAATAATTGCCATCAAATACTGCATTTTGGAAGCTACACCAACTGCTCCAACAAGAATAAGAACATACTAAAGTACTGCCAACAAGACCACTACCAAACATAGTATTTACTAAAAATAGTAAATATCCAGAAATGCCACAAAACCTCCAAGCAAAGAAACCCTAACTTTACCTCAATCAAGCCTATAGGCCTCTAGAATAGGTTGATGAGTAACTGAGCTAATTACTAATAAGAAGGGGACATTACATCATCAAACATAAGAAAATAGTATAATTGATACTATAGAAATAATATATTACAACCATCATTAGAATCTACATAATACAAGGACATATATCAAGATAAAGTAAAAAAATATATCTTTATTTTTAAAACTTACAATATATTTGTTCATTGTAAATGTTAAATCCATTAAAATGATAAAATTATGCAAGTGGTAGCCTATCATCTCAAGCATCCAATTAGTTTCAATCCATAGAATAAAATAAGCATTGGTTCCATGCTGCCTTTTAAAATTAAAAAAAAAAGACTCTCTCCTCTATATGTCACAATAGGATACTAGCAACATCATCTACAAGTTTTTGAGACTACATAGAACACCCCTTTCCTAAACATTTATCATCATTTCTTGTTAATAATTCATCCCTCTTATTTAGAATGCATAAAAAAATACGATCCATGATATATCTCTTAAAACTTATCCATATACACACCCATAAGCAAAATGGAGTTGATGTAACTTTTTCATTTTGTTGATAAGTTAGTATAAATACATAGTTCAAGGTTCAATTTTTGTGATATTCACTCCATGGAAAAACTCACCATTAGAGTTACAATGAAACATATCATTATATACATATAAGTTCCACATCAAGTCTCACATACATTAGCTTAATAATAATGTGATATTAACAACCATTTATTTGAAACTTTCATACTTTTTTGGGAGGTTTGTTTATATTGCAGTTAGGAACAAAAGCAAACTAATAGCTACAACAACACTGACATTCTATTAGCATCAAATATTACAAAACTTTAATTTGTATAAAAACCATTTATGTTGTTAAATATAAACCATAAGTATATCTTTGTTGTATGATCCTTATAATTGAGAGTTTCATATACTTTATGATTGTTGCAAACAAACTCATTCTATGTGATATAAACAAAATTTCACTCATTAGGAAGGTCTATAGAGAGGGATTGTTGCACAAATGTGTTCACCTCATTATCCTCAATATTAATTAGAATCTATTGTATATCATCACATAAGAAATATCTTAGACTACATGGTTGATAAGAAATTTTTATTTTTATCTTCATCTTATCCTATCCAAAATATAATAAATTGTCGAGTCTTGTACTAAATAAAGTTTATGATTTGTAAACTATTAAGCTTTTTACTAGGAAGCATTTATAAATATTAGTGAAAATTTTGTAGGTTAAAAAACACGATGTATATTTCAACCTGCACATATTTAGTTCATGGTTTGTAAGATATTTTTCAAATTTATAGTCTTCTTAGTTGTTTCATCATTTGTTGTGTTTAATAGTTAGGATTTGTGAATTGAGAAAATGAATATCATTGGTAAACAAAGTTATAGATTAAACAACACAATGTGTATTTTAAGTTGTACAAGTCTAGTTCATGATTAATAAGATGTATTTTAATTTTTTGGCCTTCTTAGTTGATTCATATTCTTTTTATTTTTAATGTTGGGATTCACATGTTGGGAAAAAATATTATAATTGAATGCTAGTAAAAAAATAAAAGTTGAATAACGAACCCAACATTCATATCATAAAACTTCAATATAAACTACATTTTTGTAAAACATAAATATAACAAGAATACATCATTCCAATAGAAGTAATAAAATTATATGGAACATCATTATGAAAAATAAAAAACCCAAACAAATTTTATTCTTAAGGTAAAAGTACAAACTTGTGTCACACTTTATAAAGGAATCGGCCAACAACAAAAAAAATTATGAACTTCGACCACATAAAAGTGGTCTTTATGTTTTGAATTTCAAATTGATGTAAACTAATGAAATGTAGAACTTTTGATGAAGTTCATTCCTGTAATTTTTTAGATTTTTTAAAAACTATTTTCATTTATTTTTTATCAATTTAAGAATAGATTTTGGAATGCTAAAAATTTAAGAAAAAATGACTTTACGGGCCATCAAGAAACAAATTGAAAAAAAACTTCATTTCTCCCTAAATCTTTTTTCTCCAAATAGGTAACTTCAATATCTAGTGCATGGAAAAAAAAAACAAATTTTGATGTATATTTTTCTCATAATAACGTTTTAAATTCAAACTTGTCAGAATTTGACAGTTTTCATGGGACATGAACTATTGTCTATTTTTTTAATCATTTTCAAAAAAAGAATTATACCCTTTTGAAGAAGACTCTCTCCTATAGTGTCCCACATATTTTTTAATTAATTTATATTTTACTATTTTTAAAAAAAATTAATCAGCCTCATTTTTAATTTTAACAACCTACTTGCATTATTTTAAAAATAATATATATTAAAACTAATCAGAATATTAAAAAAATCACATTCAAATTCACCACTATGAGCTCTACAAAAGGGTATTTTTCTTTTTTTTTAAAACCTCATTTTGACTGAAGAAATACTTAGTTGAAGTTGAAAGTTTCAGAAAATTACGAAAAAAGTTGAGTTGGCTACCAACTAGGATGCCACATAGACAATTTCGGCCAAAAGGGTTTCTATAGAAAGGGTTTCGGCCGAAACCCTTTCTATAGAAACCCCAGACATAAAATAAGCCAATTTGAAAGCCAATTTAAAACCGGTAAAGGGAAAATTTTATTTTTTTGGATTTGGCCAAAACGTATTCAGCCGAAACCCTGTGTGCCACATATACGCCACATGGTTTTGGTCAAAAATTTTCTGGCCAAAAATATTTCGCTTGAAACTATTTATTTGGCTGAAAGTGTGACAGAACTTTGTGCTTTTACCCCTTAATGTTAATATTAATTGTCAAGGTTCATTTCTCTTCATCAAGTCTAAAATGCATTGTTTCTAATTATCATAGCAACTAGATTTATACTTAAATTAAACATATTTACACACTTTTATTCTTACAAAATGAATTATTCAATTTTCTACTTTCACACAAGTATAATATATAATAATCACTTTACAAAAAAAGAATCATTGCCTCAATACACAATGTGTCTTTGAGTAACAAGCTTGTGGCATATTAAGTTGTTTCATGGAGGGAGAGAATCACTCGATTGATTTACCTCCAACCACGAACTTGTGGTTCCTCGCACACCTTCATATTGGAAGTGGCCCTACCCTTCGTGAGGGTGGCAAATAAAGAGATGTGATTGTACCATGTCATCTAAGAACTTAGTGTGAGGAAGTTACTTTTTTGCTTACAACCTATCACACAACCCTAGATACCCTCTAGCTAAGTATGACATATGGTTATCATGCAACTTATTAAGTGGTCTTAGATGAACAATACACACAACTTATGCACCACTCTAGCCAAAACATTTTATAGCATAATCACACATTAAAAAGGAATTGTGGGTCATTTTTCCACCACTCCATTCTCAACTTGACTAAACATAATCAAGATATGATTATTCAATTTACATAAAAGATTAGTAACTTGAGTGTTGATGAAATTGAAATCAAATAAATTTCATAACTTGGGAATAAATCATCTCATTATCTTTCAAGACCTTTCACATTCCAACTCAAATAATTTAACACATAATTATCTATTATTTTACACTTCCTCAAGTCCATACGAAATAAATATATATAAGCTTAGAGATGAATATCCCTACATATAGTTGTGCACATGGATTTCATTTAATACACACATATATACATTTATATTTATAATTATAATCATTAAAACTAAGTTAATTATTGTTGTAACCTCTATATGACAAAATTTGATTTTTTTCAAGGAATGATGATATATAACCAATAATATATATGTTTGACTTACAGAGTTATCCATATCAACGTATGATAGTTATATCCTACATTATTTTAAAAATCATATTGTCTTACAAATTTCCCAAGCATTCACTAGATATTTACTCAACCATTCTTATGAGTATGTACTATAGTATGAATTAGTCTATAGTATGTATTATAGTATGAATTATTACATTGATTTGATTATATGGGAAAAAAAGGTTTTGAAGGGACCTAACACCCTTTACATCAAGTTACAACAAAATACTGCTACATAATAGGAAAGAACAATAAAAGCACCAACATCCACCAATAGCCAAAAAATAGCCAAAAAACAACAATAAAGAAGTAAAACAAACCATAAAAAAGAGAGTTACTTCAAATTTTTCAGAGTATTAGCTATCTCAATCTCTTGATTGTAGTGCAGGTTAATCATATCCACCAATTCCTATTTTTCTTCTTTAAAATACTTCCTAATACTACCCCTAGTTCTTGTGCACGGGCCTCCTCTTTGGCATTCGCCTTACCCTTCCCCTTGAAATCTTATCCTTCTCATACAACTTTGCAAAATACATTTGATCCTCTCGGAGCTGGATGATTTTGTCAAAGAGCACCTTGAGAGAATCCACACTATTCTTGATAGAACTATGCATAATCTACAAGAGTTTTCTAATATCCTTATTAGTTTCCATAATCTTTCCCTCCAACACACCAAGACGACTTTCACATTGAGCTTTAAAATCAAAAAATGAGCATTCAAGGTCCAGTATCCTTTCAATGAGAAATTTTTTGGATGACCCTTTTGGCTAAGAAGCCAGATTCTCCTTCAAGCTTTTGATTTTAATGTTCACCTTATTGAACTCCTTCATCACCCATTTGGCCAATTTGAAGGTACAAGTGGCACCCCTCGCCATATCTAGCAACTCGAACATAGTAGTGTTATCATCATCAAGGTAGGAGAATTCCTTAGACAATGGATTAACACTTGTTATTTTTGGCTTATCTGGGGCCGGATTCTCACCCACTGCCACCCTCACCTCATTCTCAACCTGCACATCCTCAAAAACCAAATCACCCTCAATGTTGGCCTCTTGAGGAGGTGTCTTCTAATTAGGAGAATCTTCCATAACAATGACATTGTCTACATAGACCTTCACTTGATCTGGTTCCACATGCTCATCCTCCCTGCCCCCTTTTGACACTACCCTGTGTAACCTAGCTAGTCTCTTAGAATCCCTCCTGCAAAGCCCCACATCTGCATAGTCCTCCAATTGAACCAAATGCACATCATCCTCCTCCCCAAAATCTTCATTACTTAGAACATGCAACTCCACCTTCTTTTTAGATGCCCTTCGAAGAGGGCCACCCAACTCAAACACATCCCTACCAGATAAGGACCCACCAGAATTTGTCTCGTGACTGACCAATTTCTTGGCGAGACCCTTCTTCTTCAAAGTCCCCTTCTTTCTTTTTTAGAAGGAGATTTAGCTAGAGATGAGGATGTTGCAATATTGTTATCATCTTCTACCTTCCACTCATCATCCCCATCATCATCAAAGTCCAAACTAGAAGAAAAGGAATCATCACTAATGGCCTTCTCTTTTCCCTTAACAAAATTGGTCAAGGTGTTAGCTCTCACATGCTCCATAATGAGCAAGATGAGCCCTTCATGGAGCATAGGAGTTTTATGATTCTTGAGGTGGGCATAGACTAAAACCTCCAAGGATGAAAGAAGGAAAAATGGAAAGGAAACATGCAAATCATGTCTGAAATGATTGAGTAGAGTAAAACAATGCCCTAGAATAGCAGAAATTTGACCATCAAGGGTTACATACCGCATTAAAACTTTTTCCTCATCAGCACAAATGCGCTTAAGAGAGAGATGGTCATAGTCCCAATATGGAAGCTTCACCAAGTCATCTTTCTCATTGCCCTTAAAAAATTGATCCATGGCATCTTCATTACTTTTCCTTTCTTTGTAGAATTTGTGCCCCTTCGTCGACAAGACAATAATGAAGGAAATAAAGTCTTCAGTGATGTTAAATTCTATCTCGTCCACCTTCAAGCATTTGTTATGCCAACAACAAATGAATTTATTAGAGGCTTCATGATCAAAACCATGAAGCCTCTCTAAACAAGGTGTGAAGTGCCCATGTTTAAGAATCTGCCAAACTCTGCATTTCTTCTTCCACTTATCATACGAGAAGGGCTCAAGCCTACTCCTATCCCCACCCATTTCAGTAATGCTAAACACTAGTAGAAACCAAATCCCAACAACACTTCTAGAAATACAAATGAGCATAAGATTGGGCCAAACACCACCCATAAAATGTGTGATATGCGAGGGATAGATTATTGACTGACCACCCCATAACAAAAACCCAAATCATCTCGTAATAAAAGCTTAGCCTTGTCAGGAAGGGAAGAGTACTCTTCCCACAACTTGAAATTATTAAGGTTGACAACCTCGCTTGCAATGAAATCAGCTAGGGAATTACCTTCCCTATAAGTGTGAGATACACGGATCTCTTCAAAATATTTCAACATCATTATAGAATCATTAATAAGAGGCTCAATCATCCAACTAGGATTTTGCATACCATTCAAACACTTGACAATGTTGAGTGAATCACCCTCAACCCACACTTTAGAAGCACCTCTATCCAACATAGCTTTGATGCTAAAGTAAGAAGCTTCAGCCTCAATGCGATGATTAGTTTGGTTTCCCAATGGGAGTTCCACCATTCATAAGAACTTGCCATCTTCATTTCTCAACACCCCCCACAACCTGCAATCCCAGGGTTCCCCTTGGCTGCCCCATCAAAGTTAACTTTGACCCAACCCAGAGGAGGGCACTTCTAAGCAATATTCACTCTAGCACTATTGTTGGGTTTGACGGAACAAAATAATTGAGTGGTTAGCCTCCAATTATTAGCAACCAAAAGATCATAGCCAATCAAAGAATAAACTGGAGTGCCTCATGGAGAGTTTGAAACCTGGATAGAAAAGTTCTCAATAATGGTCCTTCAGGTTTTAAGGAAAACAATATCCTCTTTCAGTTTAGCATCTCTAAAAATTGTTATTTCTTTCTTTCCATAAGCCCGAGGCAATGTGGGGGGCCATGAGGGACCAAAGCAACCAAAGAGAAGGATTATGTGAAGGATAATGCCACTACTCAATAAAACTTCTCAACGAGTCAGGAAAAGCCCAGTCAAGGTTCCACAAAGAGAGGAACCTACTCCAAATGAGGGAAGCAAAATTGCAGCCAAGGAAGAGATGAAAAGTGCTTTTTGTATCACATTCACACAACACACATCTATTAGGAATAGCAAAACCCCTTTTACAAAGAATGTCTAGAGTTAAAAAATTTCTTTACATCAAAATCTAAAAAAGAATTTTAACCTTAGGAATGAGCAGCTTATTCTGAAGGCTTCACCAGAATTGCCAAGGATCAAGCTTCACCAAAGAAGAGATAAAGGTAGAAGAGACAAAGAAGTGGCCATTAGCCCAAGGGACCCAAACCACATGATCATGTTTTTGGAATCGCGGGATATGAATTTGATTGAGAAAATTATGGAGTACAACTAGTGAAGGGTCCCAACTCTACAAGTCCTTCCATGATCCATTATGAAGATAATCTACCACCAAATTTCCAAAGGTTAGCTAGAGGAGGGGCCCAAGGCTGATTCACAAGCGGGCTACCATCACACCACATGTCTTCCCAAAATAAAATCTTGGTACCATCACCAAAGAGCCACTTAATACCCTTCAAAATGAGATCCCTACAGGGCACAACATTCTTCCAAAAGCAAGAGCCAATAGGAATGGAGTCAGCTTAGAGAAAATCCCAAGTTCTACCAAGCTCATAAAGATATTTGTTCATAATCAAAGAAGACCAACCTACCTCTCCACTGAGAAGCCTCCAAATATTTTTCAAGAGGAGAGCCTTTTTAAAAGATATTATACTTCTCAAATCAAGCCCACTCCACTTCTTTGGTTTATAGACATGATTGTACGTAAGAAGAGGAATTCTAGATTTGTCTTCCAACCCAGACCACAAAAAATTCCTCATGATTTGTTCCATATTTTCTTCAAACTTCATCAAAATTTTGAATAAACTCAAGGCATAAAGAGGAAGATTTTGCAAAGTAGAGGAGATAAGTTGCACCTTACCTACTTGCCTGAGAAGAGCCCCCTTCTAGCCTGTGAGCTTTCTATTAAACTTATCCAAGAGACCAAGCCATAAAGATTTAGGAATCTTGGACACACACAAAGGTAATCCCAAATAAATTGGAGAAAAAGCAGCTCAATTACATGAAAAAATCCTTGCCAGTTTAATTTGAAGGTACTCCAGAGTATTGAGGAAGAAAAGTTGACTCTTAGGAAAGTTCACCCGCTGACCAGAAACTTCCTCATAACTATTAATCACCAACTTAATGGCCTTAATTTCTTTGACCAAGGATTCACCATGATGATGGTATCAAAAACAAATTGTTGATGTGTGATAGGAACACACCAAGAAGATGAAATGATGCCCCGCACTAAACCATTCAAAAGTGCCTTCTTAATACTCTAACCTAACACCTCCACCATCAGGATGAAAAGAAGTGGAGAAATAGGATCCCCTACCTGATTCCATGTGAGCTATGAAAAAAAAAAGGGAACCATTAATGAGCACTGCAAAGGAAGGAGTCAAATTGAGCTGCTCCATGATCTACAATTTTTTTTGACAGAAGCCAAAACAAGCCAGCACCTTCAGAAGGAAGTTCCAATTGACCCTATCGTAGGCTTTGAGAAGGTCCAGTTTGAGGAAAAACCTCAGCTTCTTGTTAGAAGACAAAGAATGGGAAACTTCATGCATAGTTAGGATAGAATCCAGAATTTGGCAACCCCGCAAAAAATAACTTCGATGTTTGGAAATAAGACTAGGAAGAACCTGTTGAATCCTGAGAGCCAAAACCTTTGAGAATATCTTGTAAATGGATTTGCATAAACTAATCGGTCTGAAGTCCTCAAAGGTATTAGAATTAGAGGACTTTGGGATGAGAACAATGAACATAGCGTTTAACTCCTTAAGCAATTTTCTACATCCGAATAACTCCTTAGTATCATTAATGACATCAATCACAACAATATTCCAAAAAGCTTGGAAAAAAAGGAGAGGGAAACCTTCAAGCCCTGGGGCCTTATTGCCTTCAAAGGAAAACATTGCCTTATTTATTTCTTCAGTAGAAGGGATAGCGACAAGCGCATTATTAAGATCCTCATATAATAGGTTAGGAATGACCTCCAAAGAGGAATCCAAACTATGTTGATCTAAAAAAACATCATCTTTTAATATATTTTCAAAAAAGGTCGCAACATCATTCTAGATGGCCCCATCATTAGCCAACAACACACCATCAGCAAAAATAGAGGAAATATTATTAGAATATTTGTGTCTAAGAGGAGTAAGATGAAATAATTTGGAGTTTCAATCTCCAGGTTTAAGCCAAATAGCCCGAGAATGTTGCCTCCAGAAATCCTCCTCTTTAGAGACAATATCATGAAGTTGAGCCATAAGAGAATCTTCCAAAAGCTAAAGATCATCAGATAAACCTTTGGATTGAATTTCTAATTGGACCAAATCTCAATGCTAAGAAATATATTTTTATAATTCAAACATATGCCCAAAAGCATCCTTATTCCATCTCCTAAGATTCAATTTAACAAAAGAAAGCTTTTTAGTAATTCTATACATAGCACTACCCTCGATATTCACTTGCCACCAGTCCCTAATACAGTCCATAAACCTAGGGTCCCCCAACCACATGTCTTCAAACCGAAAGGGAAAATGTTTCCTTCTACGAAGACTCTTTGCCACAAAAGAAATGGGAAAGTGGTCTGATCCACATCTTGTAAGCCCAAATCCCTAAGGTTTGATAATCTGCCAAGTGTTAGGGGTGTCAAACTTGGGAAGATTACCATAAACCAATCTTTAGGTTGGGCACCTAAGGACCAATTTTTAAGGTGGTAAAGACCTCCTTCACTCCTGGATCTGCAAGACCAAGGGGGTTTCTTTGAGGTGTTAGATAATGGTTAAGTTACTAAATACTCCCTTACAACAAACTATACCTGGAACATATAGTGTATCCCAATACTGGTGTTATAATATACCTATGTGCTAGTTTGGACATGTAAGGATTAACACCTTATTAACAAATAACTTGACATATAAATGTTAATGAATGTGTTGTACGATAACCCCTTAGATGTTATAAACATTCAAACATGGCAATAAAACACACTAAACTAATGAAACTAAAAGATGCTTAAGTTGATATATTATGAATGTGTTGAGGATGATGGGGAGAGAAAGCTAATAAAATAATGGTGTCTTTGTCTAGTTGGTCAATAGATTATTTGAATTCATGCAAATGATGTAGTAACTGAAATCAAGGAGATGTATTAATCAACACATTTGATGCAGGGGCATCATCCAGTTTTGGTTTGCAAATTTTGGTTTTATTTTGTTTCCCGGTTTCTAACTCCTTGTTCCCTTTGAAATGTGGTGACTTTGGTGTGGCAACAAGAAATATAATCTTGCTTTCTTATTGCACAATATGGTTGTGGTAGTTACAACAATTCAGGGGGGAGAGGCTGTGTGATCGAACAAGTTTGGTGTTGAAGGTTTTGCTTGGAAAAAGCAACATTGACAAGTTTTATGGAAGAAGGTGATTCTAAGGTTGGAGAGGGCGAATTGTTTTTTGGTAAGAAAAGAGAAGACACAATGAGGAGAAAGTGAGGGAAGATTGATTGACGGGAAGAAGACCTAATCTATTACATGGGAGAAGAAAATGTGAAGTGCATAAAGGAAAATAATAGAGAGAAGGACAAAGCGATTAGAGTTGGCTGGCTATGTAGTTTGTCGATTGGTTGAGGATCAATCCTTTTATGTTCAATTTATGCATAGTTTTTTTTAATACAATAAACACCATTTCCCTTTTCAATGGTGCTAGTTTTGAATCTAGTTACTTGAATATGGAATGAATTTGTAAGAGTCATGTTGCCTTGTCTATGAATTAGACACATTGCTCGAACCATCATTTTGTAGTATACTTTATTGATTGTTAATAATTATTGCAATTTCTAGTGATTTTTGTCTTCTACTAAGCTTCCTATCACTACTATAATAAGTATGATAACTGCTTTTCGCCTGTGTGTTAGTAAGGTTGTATTCACATGTACTATCTAAATAAATATGTGTAGGAGGTTTGTTACCATTAACATCAAAAAATACTAGGTTTTCCAAAATGTACAAGCAAGCTAGAATCTACACATACATTCAAAAGAGCCATAGATAGGTGCTAAATATTAAATGAGTCTACTTAGTAATCCATGTACATACCCATACACTCCCATTATCATTTTATGAAGATATCTTGCAAAATCTTTACAAGAAATTTATAATCATCTAGATAGCTAACTAATCAAAAACACATCAAGAAATGAACACCATGCACATTGATACACTCAATAAAGGTTGACTCTACCTTTAAAATCACCCAATCTATAATACTTACAAATTTTATTACAATTATGGGATAAAACTAGATCATTGCAATGTAAAAATAACATACCCAAAACTAGAAACTATGAGCCATTTGGTTATGTTGTGCAATTTCTTCTCTCTTCTATGTTTCCTTCTAGACCAAAAATTATCCTCCCTCCTCTTCAAATATGGTTTCCAAGCCATATATACTCATGGAAATAACATCTATAGAATGTTAGCCAAAACCTCCACCAATGTATAGTAGCCAAGTTTCCACTGTAATTCCAATTTGATTGATAAGAAACGTGAAATAAAATTCCTTTGAATTATGCCATACATTCACATTGATGATACATGGGTTTGAGTGTAAGAAACATGAGAAATCACCCAAAAAATACATTGAAGTTATGTCTTAGAGGTGTTACATGAAAGAAAAAGTTTTTTATAGATAATACATGAGAAATGTGGGTGCCATTTTTCTCCTTTTAATTCTCACCAAACAACATTTAAAATCTCTTAAAAGGTACCATAGATAAAAATAAAAAATAAAAATAGTTGTAGTAGTGGTTATGTCATTAACGGTGGTAGTGAAGAGCTAATCTTTTCATTTTTACCTCTTGTGGAAATTTGATCCCCTATGGGATGTGGGGCTTTGACAAGGATTAGGATGCAACATGAGAGTTGGGCCCATGTAGGAGATCTTCCTATTGTTATCGATTGAAAAAACTAGCTTGATATGGCTTTGGTAGAAGTTTTGGCCCTTACTGGATATATCCAAATGCCATCGCTATCCTCACAAGGTCCTGTAGACCTTGAGGAACCTACAAAACTTTGTATGTGGGATATCAACTTCCATTTGGCTACAGGGAAATCAACACCTTACTAACTTTCTTCATTATGCCTTGGCCTTAGCCTTTACCTTTGTTGGGTTTTGGAAGTGTATTAGGAATGAGTAGAACATCCATGATCATCTAGCCGAGGACTGGTTCAAAAACTCATTCATATAGAGTAATGTTTGGTTTGAATAAATCCACCAAAGTTCACCTTTGCGAAAAAAATACATGTTAGTGAACATCACTAAGCGACACCTTAAAAATGACTAGTTCACTTATCCTTCCCCGCACAATCTTCTTCTTTCTCTTTTTGGTCTTTATGAGACTTCAACCTACTTTTGGACATATCAAAGTGTATAGTCGTAAAATTGTACCCCTTTCAATTTCACATACATTCTTGCATCCACTTTAGTGACCACTCCCATAGCATTTGTGTAGGCTCATTTTAGCCCCTGCATCAACCTTTTTCCCTTCTCAGGATGCTCAACACCCCTTTTTAGCAACTACCCTTGCATGTCAGCTTCGCATCAAACTTTGTGTTTTTCCCATTTGTGTTGTTTTGTAGCATGACATGTCCAAAAACCAGCGTGCCCTACAGATGTCTACGCACTATGCTAGCATCTTGTGATGTTTCAACATTCAAATGACCATTTTCATGCATGTTTTCCACTTGTCACCTTATTTTGTTAGTGGAAACTGCTTGGGATTCCTTGTAACCGCCCAGGAAGCTTCTTTTTGCTTCTCCTCTCTCCTTAAATGTTATCTCTTCAATTCATTTTTGGTCTTCCTCTTCTCTAGCTTCATTCCAACTTCTAACTTCTCATCGGCCTTGGCTCTTGCATTTCTCTATTGCTATCTTTCTCACAACACCCTTTGCAACACTCTCAAGCTTTCACAAGCTCATTACAACAATACTCTTGGCTCTTGCAGTTCTCTTTGTCTCCCTCTTTGGCTTCCTTAAGCCTTGCAACTTCATCTCCCTTATCTCATGCTTGTGAGCATCATGCGATTCCATATCCCCTATATATTGCATCTTTACTTTGCGATTCGAGTTCTCCTCCTCAAGTGGAGATTGCTTTTATCACCTACATTTTGTGATATGGGTTCTCCTCCTCGAGCGGGGTTTGCTTTTATCACTCATACTTGGTGGTGTGGGTTCTACTCTTGAAACGGGTTTTGCTTTCACTACATGCTTTATCCATTTTGGTTCATTTCTCTCTCTATCTTTTTGACTTTCTATGGAGGTGGGAACACCAAAATAGGGGTTTGACTGAGGAAAACCCCTATACAGTCCCAACACTTTCTCTCCATCTTAAACAAACGTAGGTATTGAAGATATCTACTAGTTGGAGGCTTCATTACTTGGGTTTCCGTGAGTATTTTTCTCTCTTATTCTCTTACTTTGTCAGTTATTCTTTACTTTGCTTCAGTTCTATCACAATCCATTATTTTCTTATGCTTTAGAAGTTCTCAAAAATTGAAGTAGAAGTAGTCATTTAGCTATTTTCAGTGACATTCTCATTTTCTGGTCCGTACAAGATGCCAACACGCTCTGATACGTAAGCGCGCCACAATATCATTTGTATTCTACACTGTTGTTCTTTGGCCGAGAGCTTGTCAGTTTGTCCAAAGAATCTTCATGACCTACTCTTTTTTATTCTAGAACTCTCACATTGTTCTTTGAGGTAGTTTAGGGTAGTTCACCCCATGAGGCTCTCTGAATGAAGAGAACTCATGAGTAGCGAATCACCCTTCTCTACATTTTAGTGAGTCTGACGTTAAGAGAAGTATTTTTCGAAAAACTAGGAATTTATTTACCCCTACTTGGCAAGGTCATGACTTTTGACTCAATGCTCAAAATTCAGAACCATTTGCACCATTGGAAAGGTCTCCATGAGAACTAGTTCAATCCCTAATATAATGTGCCTTCGTCGTTAGATTTTAGGGATTGACACAAGTTTGGACCCCAAATTCTGCTCCAAAGACCTCCAAAAATGCAAATTACCAAGACCTAGAAAATATCAAATTTTTTTTAAATCTAGATTCTTGGTCTTTCTTAGTTCTATCACTGAAATGAATTTAATATCTTCGTTTGTAAGTTTAGTATCAAATTATATTCAAAATATTAATGATGTTCCATTCAATGCATGTGATGCTGACTTGGCTTTACCCATGTCACTTGGTGTCTTTGATCCTTCTCACAAAATTCCTCTTGCTTCAGAGGATATTTTTTTGCAAGAAGATGAAAGCATTGATACCTTTCTTAATGTTACTGTACCTTCTATTCATTCCAATGCACTCTCTTCTGGAGATGATGTATTTGTGGATGATGAATCTACCCTTCATTCTAATGCACTATCTTCTAGAGATGTTGCATTGGTGAATGATGAATCCCTTCTTAATTCCAATGCACTCTCTTCTAGAGATGATGCATTCGTGAATGATGAATCTTGTCTCTATTCCAATGCACTCCCCTCTAGAGATGATGTATTGGTGAATAATGAATCTCCTTCCACATTTGATCTTGTTTGGATTGATGTTGAGAATATGTCTTCAAATAGTTATCCTAATAGTTGTGATGATTCTGTAAATGTAATCCATGTCTCTACTGCCCCTTAAAGGCCTAAGAGACCGATCATTTACGTGACCCCAGCTAGTCCTTCTCCTAAAATGGTTTGTCCTATTAATGGTGTTCCATTTGATAAATATTCTCTTGATCTCTCAATGGCTCCCTCTTACAGAGCAATAGCCCATACTTATGAGAATAGAATGAATAAACAACCAAGCCTTCCTCAAGCACCTAAACCTACAACTAAAGCACCTAGTGATTACGATCTTGTCGAGCAACTTTACATTACTCCGGCTAAGATCTCATTGTGGGACTTGCTTCAGTCTACTATGATTTATCAAGGTATGCTTTAGGAAGCCTTGCAAAAGATCCTCTTGCTTTCCTCCACTAGGCCGATGGATGCTAATGCGTTGATAGCTCATATTCATGTGGATTCGCTGAATATTATGTTTTATCCGTAGGAGCTCCTGTCTCCGGAAGTGTACAAGCAAGCAGACCCTCTAATGATTATAATTAATATTAATAATATTGGCATTAGATGTACTCTCATTGATGATGGTTTGATGATCAATGTATGTAGTATTGATCTATTGCCTAAGATTAATATTGATCCATCTTCTCTTAATGATTCTTCTGTTGTTATTTGTGGGTTCAATAATGTTGGTCGACAAGACCTAGGCATGATAGTCTTGCCTTTGAGGTTGGGACCCATTACCATACCTACCCTTGCATATGTTATGTCAATAAAGCTACCATATAACCTTCTTCTTGGTAGACCGTGGATTCACGCTATGGGTGCAGTTTCGTCTACCTAGCATAAATCTATTAAGTTCATTTGCAATAATTGAGTAGTCACAGTCAAGGCTGACCCAAAGGCTATGCACTTATGTGAAATGATAGTTGTTGGTCAGGATTTGATTGTGCCTACTCTTATTCCTTTAGTTTCTTCCAATGTGTTGATGTTTACTCCAACAATACCTACTACAAAGGATACTCTTGAGATAGATATCCCTAAAGAAGATCCTTCTAAAGAAAGAAATCTTAAGTCTACTCCTCAAAAGAATGCATGTCTTGGTGATGATTGGGGTTCTCTAGACTTTACAAATTCTTTCACTGGGGAATATAAAGTCACCCTGATCCACTTAGACCTTCTGATAACATCATCCATACTCGCTATCAAAAATGGTCATTCTTTTGTATCACGGGATAATGTGAATGTAAATTGTAATGTTCTTAGTGTTGATCCTCCTTCCAAGGAAGATGATTATGTTTCTACTAAATAGGATAATGTTAATAGTCATGTTAAGAAGGATGATGGCAATCTCGTAGAGGAGTATGATCCCCTTTTCCAGAATAATACTCTCCATGTAGATCCTCCTTTATCTTCTATCTCTATATCTTCTTGTGAGCAATCAAACTTTTATCCAACAAGAGAAAGGGTTGCTTCCTACTCATCATTTATCTGAAAAAGAATGTATTTTGTTGAGGCTTCTAAAATCTTGCTTGATTACTCTTCCTTCTCCTACACGTAAGAAATTTTACAAACATGATAAAGAAAAACATTCTTTATGTGCATACCATCAAGTGCTTGGCCATTCCACTAGTGAATGTAAGGCCTTGAAAGATAAAATACAACAACTTCTTGATCCAGGTGCCATCAAAATCTTGTTTGATTGATGCACCTACCTCTTCTTCAAATGACAAGTGATATCGAGGTTTACCTCTATCCTATGTGTTTTAAATATATCTTGCATGGTTCTCCTCCCCTATATGTTGGGGACAGTGATAACTTGTTTTGGAGATGTGTGTCCTTCTTAAGGACCCCCTCTCTTCTCTATGTCTTTCAAATGAAACATCCCTTCAGTGGACCCCTTTTTTCTTTTGAAGGGTTCTCGAGGGACCTCTTTGAAAGCTTTTCTCCTTCAAATTAATTCATTCATGTCTAGCCTAGGGGCACCCTGACTAGACCTCACTTTTCAAACAATGCGTCCCTTGAGTGGACCTCTCTTCTTTTGAAGGGTTCCTGAGAGACCCCTTTGAAAGCCTTCCAATTTGATTGATTTCATGTGTGGCTGCTTTTGGACATGTTCTATTTGTGGGTAAACATGTCGCTTTGTAGGTGCGCCTGTGAAACTGCTTTCCGGCTCTACAGAGTCCCCTTTTCTGGGTTTCCTCCATGTGAGAGATCTTGGGGGATGCCTCCTTGCAGGTTTGTGAGCTTGTAAGGTGCTTACTTCACTTGGTTTCCTTCATGTGAGAGATCTTGGAGGACACCTTCCTTGCAGGTCTGCGGGCCTGTAAGGCGCTTTCATCCGAGTTTCCTCCATGTGAGAGATCTTGGGGGATGCCTCCTTGCAGGTCTGCAGGCTTGTAAGGTGCTTTCGTCTGGGTTTCCTCCATGTGAGAGATCTTGGGGGATGCCTCCTTGCAGGTCGATGGGCCTGTAAGGCGCTTTCATTTGGGTTTCCTTCATGTGAGAGATCTTGGGGAATACTGAGGCTTCCTTCATGTGAGAGATCTTGGGGGTTGCCTTCTTCAAGGTCTACGGGCTTGTGAGACGCTTTCATCCTATGAGATTTGTCCATCGTTGGTCTGCGAGCCTTCGGTGCACTTTGTTTAAACTCTCCTTGGGTCTGAGTACCTGTGAAGCCATCTCTTTTGGAATTTTCATTCCTTTCTCTCTCTTCTCTTCTCAAATTGTGTATACCAGATCAAAGATTTGCATCTTCTTCATCCTGAGTATATGCCCTTCCTCTCTTCATTTTAGAATTCTTCTAAGTGTGTTATTTTTTAATTTGGGGATGACGCATAGTACTGAAACAACCTTTCACATCAAGGTCTCTTTTACTTTGTTGATTCAAATCATTTAGTTTTTGTGTGCTAACATTAATTTTTGGTGCAGGTTTTTCTTGTCTAATGCATTTGTTTTGCAGGTCTTCAAACTGGGGGCATGCTTCCTTGGCTCGAAGAGCTTTCTACTTCCTCTATAGTATCCTTTTGGCATATGGTGTTATTTATGTTTAATAGACTTCCTTTAGCATGCATATTAACATAGATTCATATGCCTGCTAAAGTGGGGGCAAAATGTATAGTCGTAAAATTTCACCCCTTGCAATTTCACATACATTCTTGCATCCGCTTTAGTGACCACTCCCCTAGCATTTGTGTAGGCTCATTTTAGCCCCTGCATTAGCCTTTTTCCCTTCTCGGGATGCTCAATGCCCCTTTTTAGTAGCTACCCTCGCGTGTCAGCTTCACATCAAACTTTGTGTTTTTCTTGTTCGTGTCATTTTATAGCGTGACATGTCCGGGCACTAGCGTGCCACATGGATGTCCGCATGCCATGCTAGTGGCCTATGATGTTTCAACATTCAAATGACCATTTTCGTGCATGTTTGCCACTTGTCACCTTCTTTTTTCAGTGGAAACTACTTGGGATTCCTTGTAACCGCCTGGGAAGCTTCTTTTTGCTTCTCCTCTCTCCTTGAATGTTATCTCTTCAATTAATTTTTGGTTGTCCTTTGCTCTAGCTTCATTCCAGCTTCTAACTTCTCATCAGCCTTGGCTCTTGCATTTCTCTATTACTATCTTTCTCACAACACCCTTTGCAACACTCTTAAGCTTTCACAACTCTTGGGTCTTGCAGCTCTCTTTGTCTCCCTCTTTGGCTTCCTTAAGCCTTGCAACTTCATCTCCCTTATCTCATGCTTGTGAGCATCCTGGGATTCCATATCCCCTATCTATTACATCTTTACTTTGTGATATGGGTTCTCCTCCTCGAGCGGGGATTGCTTTTATCACCTACATTTTGTGATCTACGGCTTCTCCTCCTCGAGCGAGGTTTGATTTTATCACTCATACTTGGTAGTGCGAGTTCTACTCCTGAAGTGTGTTTTTCTTTCACCACACGCTTTATCCATTGGGTGATCCCACAATAGTGGTTTACAATTTTTGGCCAAACTAGACACTGAAATAATTTGTTTTAACTAAATCTTCACTTTCGGGCACCTATAGCAACTAAACCATGAGGAATTTGAAGATGATGAAAACTAGAGTTTTGTGAAATTTTGTCTGTAGATTCTATATATATTTTTTTCAAAAATTTTGGAATCAAATTGCATTTCTTTTTCCATCTCCCTCAAAAACTAGTTTTTTCAGAAAACAACATTTTTAAAAAGTGATGCTCACCATATAACACATAACTTTTTTTTCCATGAAGGATAAAATTATAATTCTTTTGAATTTAGATTTTTAACTCCGATATCTAGTGATTCCACTTGGTTAGATAGTTTTTTATTGAATATTTTTTCTTTAATCAAGTTTCAAAGTCAAACCAATTACAATTTAGACAGAGCACGACCGTATAAAGCGTAACATTTTTTATATGTATCAAAATTTAATTTTTCTTTTTTTGTTGGATCAAGGACTTCAATATCTGGTGCAATCATATTTTTAAATTATTTGTTTTGATAATTTTTTATTTTTCCACATGTGCAAAATAAAGAGCTTGATTTTTAATGAAAAACCTACATTCACAAGAAATAAAAAATAAATATAATAATCAAATTAAATTTTATTAAAATTATACTTTTTTAGAAGCTTATAATAAGGACTACATACTTAAAAAATAAAATTAAATGAATTCATTTGAGCCCCCAAAAGGTAAATCAAAAGTGGTTTTTTATCAGCATTTGATAGGTGTAAATGAGACTCCATTATAGGCATGGTTTAAAACTAGCAGAGTTCTATCCAAGGGGGCTTGGTATAAGGTGGTTTGATCAAACCTTATTCAATTGGAATCATTTAAATAGAACATTTCAAGGATTAAATCATTATATTTTCTAAAAATATTTGATTTCAGCAAAAATCAGGATCTCCCAGAAATTATAAACCACTATTGTTGCAGCACCCCATTTCGATTCATTTCTCTCTCTATCTTTTTGGTTGTCTGTGGAGGTGGGAACACCAAAATGGGGGTTTGACTGAGGCAAACCCCTTTACAACCCTAACACTTTCTCTCCATCTTAAACAGACGCAAGTATTGAAGATATCTACTAGTTGGAGGCTTCATTACTTGGGTTTTCATGAGTATTTTTCTATCTCTTATTCTCTTACTTTATCATTTATTCTTTACTTTGCTTCAGTTCTATCACATTTTGTTATTTTCCTATGCTTTAGAAGTTCTCATAAATTGAAGTAGTAGTCATTTAACTATTTTCTGTGATATTCTCTCTTTCTGGTTCGTACGAGATGCCAACACGCCTTTGAGACACTAGTGTGTTACATTGTCATTCGTATTCTACGTTGTCATCCTTTGGCTGAGAGCTTGTCAGTTTGTCCAGAGAATCTTCATGACCTACTCTTTTTGATTCTAGAACTCTCACATTGTTCCTTGAGGTAGTTTAGGGCAGTTCACCCTGTGAGGCTCTCTGAATGAAGAGAACTCGTGAGTAGCGAATCCCCCTTCTCTACACAAAGATTTGGTTTCCAAGTGAAATCTTTGAGAATTTGGTCATCATCAAGTCCCTTGCAGAAGATCAGCCTTCAACAGGTTCATATGGAAAATTGACTCCCATTTATCCCTACAATAGAATTACTTCCTATCAAACTTGTGAGAAGTTCGCTTCCAACCAAACTTCAACCTTTTGCTTTTGTAGGAATTAGGGGGAAAATTGAATTTTATGGAATGACTAATGACAACTAGATGCACATGAAGTTCACTAGAAATTGTAATTAAGATGATTCACATGTTCAAATCCTTGCAAAACTAGATAAGCACATTTTTCTTGCAAAGTGGAAAATCCAAGTGAATCAGATAAATATTGCAAAGTGTAGTTTAGTTAGGCATCAAGATTTTGCATGACTAAACCTAGCCAATTTTTAATATTTTCTCACCTTTGTGAGGATCGATAACTAAAATAACATTTGCGAGAAAACCCAACTAGACTATACCATGTGGGAAAAGGTATCTAAATTGCACTTGAGATGATTTGAAGGGGAATACCCGAAAAGGCATAACTTTATTCCCTTAAAGAATTTTAAAATCCAAAATCAATTGGGACTAATTTTTCATGCTCTACCCAACTGTGTTAAGAAATTTGGAAAAAGACCACCCATGACAAGTATCTTAGATTAGTTATTAACATATGGGTTTTAAAGGACAAGATAACACAAAGTGAAACATAAATTTTTGGGTGCCAACAAATTAATCATTTGATAATTTACAACCAATGATTGGGTTTATTTATTTATTTTCAACCTTTTTTTTACTTAGTTTTTGTATAAAAACTTAATCATTCAAGTGCTTTCACTATAATAATGGACAACAGTTAACTTCTTAATTTCTCCTTTGAAATATATACACTATTAATAATCCTTATGAAACATATTTCTAATATTTTTATTTTTGTTTGCAAGTGTCATAAGAGTAGGGTATAGTTAGCTATCAAAAAAAATTGAGTCTCACTCAACATATGTATAACTATTCAGTTTATATGGTGGCTATGAATCCTTTCTTGATTGTTGTTTTAGAGTTATTACAATTAGTCACTTAATGATCCAAGTCTACCAATATTTACATACAGATAAAAATTCACTATTGGGCCTCATTAATATTAACCCAATGCTCATTGCATGCATAGTAATAACATATTTTATATGGCCATATTGGTATCGACCAAATACTTATTTTATACACATAATTTTATATTTTATGAATAGATTTATATTGACCCAATACTCAATTTATACACAAAATATCACTTTTATATTTATAAAATTTTATTGATCTAACTCAATGCATTTAACAAAAGTGTCACATATTATATGGCCATATATTTTATGAGTAGATTTATATCGACCCAATACTCAATTTATACACAAAATATCACTTTTATATTTATAAATTTTTATTGATCTAATACTCAATGCATTTAACAAAAATGTCACATATTATATGGCCATATATTGAACCAAAATTTCCAACACAACCATAAAATTGTTGCTAACAAGGCATTACTACCCTACTATAAATTGCAACTAATAAAGCACTATTATAGCTTGAAAGTTGGCCCAAGGGTTGTATACAAAAAATGTATATATGAAGATAGGATTTACCCTTTATAAATCACATTATTAAAAGACTTTTTACATGAATTTACCCAAGGGGAAACATGGTTGGTTTGCTTCTAGAACCTTTAACAATTATGAAATAAAATAAGTTTTCCATTAAAAGAGAGTGTCCACGAAGGCATTAGGCTTTTGCATTTCAAACTCATTAACATATTTTAAAACAAATATGAAGTATTATGCACTTATTCTCACAAATTTACTAAAGAAAAAATAAGGATTTTTAATAACCAAACTGAATTGGAATGTTTCTCTTTTGTTATGTTCCTTTTCCTCATTCTGAGCTTCTTCTCAACTCACCCTTTCACCCACTAAGATGAAATCCAAATAATGGTGTGATCTCTTCCTTTCAATTCTCCTTTTCTTAATAATTCCATGCCCCCTTATTTTTCTCCTCCTCTACCATGGCTTTCATATGCAATTTACTCTCCTTTTTCTCCACTCGAACTTGTTAGAGTGCTTTGAGATTTTTGGGGAGAGATTGGGGAGAGAGTTTCAACAATTTTGATCCACTATGTAAGTTTGACTCCCAATTCCTCATGAATATTAATATTCCCCTCTAATTTCTCATGCCCCTCATCTATATATTTTTAAAAATTCTCAAATATGTAATTTGATTTTTGTTTTATTATTGTATGTATATATTTTTATAAAAACAAGTCTATTTCTTTTGAAATCAAAAGATTTATTGATTTTGCAAAAAAACTAGCTTCATAACCAAAACATGCTCAATAGAAACAACAAAGGAAAGAATTCTAAATATATGATTGAGAGAGATATTATAATCTCAACTCAATGCAAATACTTCAAAAAGAGGATTAATATTTGATCAAATCTACTTTGAAATTAAGGTGACAACAATGATGACCTTACCATTTATGCAACTATAAACCAATACACCTATAAAAGGCACCACAATATAATATTTGGACTAGTGGTGTGTGTGTGTGAAAAGTTATCATCACATGGTACAGATCACTAGCTTTGCTCGATCTACTATCCCTTCCTTGATGATGCTCTCCCACCTCAATTAGGAGGGGGAACTATACTTTATCTTGTGTTTGCCTCATTACAACATCAAGGTAGTTAGTCTAGACTTAGATGTAAGCACATTTGTATGTCAAATTGATGACCATCTTGTATAAATCAACAACATCAAATATAAAATATGAAGTCTTATTAATAATTTAAACTTATTCATGTATACCACTTATCTATCCACTACTTTCTAACAATAATAATAGTCAAATTTTAAACTTCATAGTCATTATTCTATTAAGATCTATGAAAGGAAGCAAGGTACACATAAATGTTTCCTACATTAATATTCTGAGGAGAGTATTATGCAAATTTTAATCTTTTAACAATTACAAAAGTAAAAACATATTTAATAAAAATAAATAATAAACAATAAATACCACAATACAAGTGTACTTGGGGAAAACTCTTTTAGGAGAAAAACCCCACAATCCAAAATAAATCAATGTATTATTTAGTAAATCATGGTTACAATACATTTACAGAGCAATCTTTCATAAGAGTACCACCAACTAGAGATATGAAGGAATTCTTATAACTTAAACAATATCTATGAAACTTTACACTCCATCTCCATCTCAAGCACCTAATATACAAAATATACAAAACCTGAAAATCATTAAATGATATTTCAAAATCCATGAGATAATTCCACCCAAAAGTGACATCCAAATTATTCCTCAATCAAATATTCCTTATGATATGTCATAATATGCATCATAGGTTTGTTGAAAGTTGTAACTCCCTTTTACAATTCTTTATGCATTCAACAACTTTTTATATTTCCTATACAAACTTTTGGGGCCATAACTTTTGATTTGGTGGGTCAATTGGGCTCATTTTTCAAATTAAATTAATAAAAAATATCTATGCAACATACATCACCCAAAGGTGGTTTTAACAACAAATGATTTATTTTTGGTCAAAAACTAATTCTATATCCCAAAAATTGAGTTTTTCTATTTTATACCCAAAAATCGCACCTCTTGTAATATTAACATTAGGAACATGGTTGAGACACCTTTCCCAATAATCTAGTATTAAATTTTACATTTACATGAGTGCAATCATCAACATATATTCATTCATATTCAAATATAAAAGAAAATCGTGTTTTTTCATAACATCATCTAATTACCATAATTTAAACATTTGAAATAATTCTTCAATAATTATTCCAAAAATGAGTGTTTACAACAAAAAAATGTGGATCAACTTGCACATGTTTAGTTTAAGATTTATTTAATGTCTTTTTAATTTCTAGTCTTCTTAATTGATTCACAATCTTTTTTTTTTGAAATGTTGAGATTTGTACATAAGATATGTGACTTTGATACCATGTGTAATTTAGACATTATGCTAGATATGACAGTGAGATTTTAATGTCCTTTATGCTAGTGTAAAACTTATTAAACCCAATGTCTAAATTTAAGTTTTTTTATACAATTATTAGATTTGATTTGTCGTGCTACAATTTGATTTGTATAGAAAATTGAAAGTTGAAAAATACAATCTATAGACACCCAAATTTGATCACTCTCATATGATCAAATTTACCTCTTTATTCATCCATTTCGTCAATATTAATTTATTCAATTAATATTACACTTCCCGCCTAAGGTTCTTAAAGTATTTAATTTAACAATTAAACACTTTATTTTGTACTTTTTTCCTCTCTAAATTAAATAAATACATCAATTTATTTTTCTAGTCATTTTGACCTTTTTGAATTAAAATCAATTTAAAATTCTTCTTTTCTCTCTCCTTGTCAAATCCTCCATAATCTCTCTCTAATCTGGATTAATTTAATTAATTCATGATTAGGATATGCATCCTCTTAATCAAGGATTAATGTCACATCCTCTTACATTTGCCACTTGCTTCTAATCTCTCATTAATTATCTTAATCAAGTATTTGCACAACCTTAACCAAAGTCATTAGTCGCTTTTAGCACCACTTTTTAGTCAACCTTTTCATTTGCCTTTCTTATCATTGACCCTCTTTCCCATGTGAATTTTTAATTCACTTTTATTCATCGTAGGTCTCTCTTCTCCCCACATGAATTTTTAATTCACATTTTATCTTTCCAAAACTTCTAGAACATTGGACTTGTCACCTCATCCACATGTGACCAATTCCCACCTTTTTGGAGACCCTCTCTTATCCATTAGATTCTCCTAAGAATGTTTAATTCACATTTATTTCTCCAACCACTTTCTCTTTTTCCATGAAGATTTTTGAGGAATTCCAAAATTTCTTAAATGTCACTTTCATTCTCACTTGGGGACAAGAAGTTCCTTTTTGAGGAAATCTTCTCACTCCCCAAGGTACTTGGAAGGTACTTATCCTTCCTCCACATCATGTACTCTCCTTCCACATTACCTACACATCATCTCACCCTTAGCCACTTCACAGTCCACATGTCAAAATGTGAGGGCTTGTGAGTCTTCAACTCACCTTGGCCCTTCATCTTGGCCTTGTTGGATAAATCTCAACCATTGAATTATCTAGAGAATTCAAATTCTTATATAAATACCCCCTTCTCTAAGACATTTACAACACTTAGTCATCTTGCAACTAAATGCTGTCATTTTGAACACCCAATTCACAAGCATTTCATTCATTTAGCCAAGCCATTTTAGTCATTTGCACTATCATCTAGTCCTATTGTCAATCTTGCATCAAGAGCCATCCAAGGAGCACACAAGACAATCAAAATCAAGGGCCAACCAAGGAGTTTTCAGCAACAAAGAAGGTATAAACAGATTAAAATCTTCATTTTATCTTGTTTCTTTGCTTTATCATTCCTTAGGCTAATCTTGAGGTGTCCTTTTTTGTTTTTTCCTCATTGCATTTTAGTTATTTTGCATAGTTAGAAATGGACTAACATTTAGGATCACACAATCTATATTTCAATTTGCATATGTTTAGTTCATGATTTGTAAGATGTCTTTTCAAATTTTTAGTCTTCTTAATTGATTCAAATTTTTTATGTTTAAAATATTGTAATTCGTACATTAGAAAAATAAATATTGTATACTTGAATGTTGGTAACAAAATTTGCATGTTAAAAAATACATTGTGTATTTCAACTTGCACATATTTAGTTTATGATTTTTAAGACGTTTTTCAAAAAATTATCTTTTTTGTTTGATTCATAATTTGTTGTATTTGAAATGTTAGATTTGTACATTGATAAAATAAATATTGTGTACAACTAAATGTTGGTAGATAATGTAGATTGAAATATACATGTTTAGTCTTTGATTTGTAAGTTGTGTTTCAAATTGCTTATCTATTTAGCTCAATCAATCATAAATGTAAACAAGATAATTTTAACTCTTTGATTTTTATTTTTTTTTACCTCTAGTTTATTTTAATTTTTTATGTTTAAAAGTTTAGGATTGAGGATATTTAGTTATTATTTATAAAAAAATCATTGAGGTTGAAAAACACTTTGTTTGAGATTTTTAAAATCTCAAAATTATAATTTTATGTCTTTCAAAATGTTTCCTAAATTTACTAATATTTGTTTATGAAATTAATGTAAAGAATGGTGAAAAAATTGTATGTTGTAAAAGAATGCGTATTTCAACATACATAAGTTTACTTTATGCTGTATATCTTATTTTCAAATTTCTTAACTTGTTACTTAATTCATTCATAAAATTATTTTTGTTGATTAATGATGAAAAAATATAGATTGAAACATACACTATGTAGTTCAAATCATTTTTTTGTGTTTAAAAATTTAGTATTCTTAAATTTATAAATGAGAATATTTAAGCTATTGTTTATTAAAAAAATATACATATTGAAAAACACTCAATTTATAGAAGTTATGTTTAAAATTTTCACACTATAAAAATAATAATTTCTTATCTTTCAAAACATTTTATAAATTTACCATGATTTGTTTATCAAACTAATACAAATATTATGTCTTCAATTTTTTTATTTATTTATACATCCATATCACACTAGAATTTTTAAAAAAATGCCTAAATTAAATATAAGAAATTAAAGTACCTCAATCGAATTAAATCTTAAACTTATTTTTGAAACCTTCAAACCACCCGAACACATCAATTTCACTCTAATTTATTCCACTTCTTTTGAATTGCCTCTTCTACCTTCATATCAAGTTTTATTTTACTTTGATTGGCTAAAGCATCTTGTTGCAGGCAAAAGGTCACAAGGTCTAGTCTCCCCTCCATCCTTGTGGTACTGAGGGTGTGTCACGCCAACATCCAAGCGCATTGTAGTTAATAGGGGGGCTACCCATTCTAACAATCTAAAAAATGGAAGTCTACCATTCCATCACATAAAGCATACAATATCACAATAATACAATAAAATGGACAAATAATTACCCACTAAAAATTTCCATCAACCTAGGGGAGAAGACCTAGTATCCGCTAGGGCTAATTTTGCGCAATCGTAGAATTCAAACCGTACGTCGAATCAAAATTTTTTTTTATGGGTTTTTTTCGCTCACGAGTTAAGTACTTATAACTAAGGTTTTGGCTTGCGGGTAATTTAGTTGAATGCGGGAGTGTTCGATATACGCACAGGGTCAAAAAATCACCTTTTAGAGGTGCTGTCTAGTCATCGCCACCTAATGTCTCAGAATCCGCCCGTTATAATTTCAATCAATTATAACTGTTTTATCATTCAAATCCACTCAAAAGTCAATGGGTCTAATTCACTTTAACACTTAATGAGCAGCCATTGGTGTTTTTATAATTATTTATTCAATAAAATAAAATTTTTTAATAGATCAAAGTGAACATAGAGGTGGTGGTAATTAAGACTTCTCCCCTAATAAATTTTTTAAGTTTATCAAAAATCCCTTTACCAAAAATAAAACAAAAACACCAATGACTCATTTATTTCAGGACATAATAAGAAATGGTCATAGTGCAAAATTTTATGGAGAATATCCGTATTGGCATTGCCCACTTCACCTTTGGTTCTAGTTTTAAGCATGTCAAACAGATTCCTCGAGATAACAAATCATGTGTGATGCAGAGAGCATAAACCACGGCAACCGTCGATTACGGGAGAAAGAACAAATCACAGTCAAAAGAGAAAGGAAAGAAAAACCGCGGGATAAAGACAAATTCATGCAACACTCAAGCTGTTCTGAATCACGTTATTCGTCATATACTCCCATCAAAATAAGCGCTATACTATAGTGGTAGAGTTTATTGAGTGATTCATTCGCATATCTGGGTTTATATTTGTAATGTGCAGACAGGCAAGGAGGTAAGAGAGATTTAGTTCATATGGCAATAAAGAAGCAGAGCTCGCTGGGATGGATCGAATGGATAAGGGGTCTGCTCGTTGTATTATATGATATTATTTTTCAGAGAATTCTGGCATGCCACCTTACAAACCCTTTGCAATTACCACCGATGAATGGTCAAACCTGCATTATAACTGGTGCTACTAGCGGAATAGGCCTAGAAATGGCAAAGTAAGTTATACCCATTTCATGTGCAGTAAGATTTTTATTTATTTGTTTAATTAGATCCATGTACCTAAAAAAAAACGCGCACCTTGGTCAGATCGAATCTTACATTTTTTATTTATTTTTGGTTTTTATTGTTGTTATGGTGAATTATTGTTATTACAGGCAACTGGCAGAAGCAGGGGCACATGTTGTAATGGCATGTAGGAATACTAAGGCTGCACATGATTTGATACAGAAATGGCAGAAGGATTGGTGTGGGATGGGAGGTCCTCTTGACATAGAAGTGTGTATACTTTTCCCTTGTAGATTTTCAAAGTTGGCTCTTTTTTGGTTTGGGTATCATGTTTTCAGGTGAGAAGATTTGGTTCGGAATGATGGTTGCTCCCGATTCAGGAATTAAATTGGTGGAAAATATTCCTTTCTCAATTTCCCAACATGATGTAAAAATAGCATACCCATTTTTTTTCAGAAGCTTCATCTCTTATATCATGGTCTGATCTGTTAAAACATTATTTTATTAAGTTCTAACGAGTAAAGTTTCCAACATACCATTTTGGACATACGACACCGGCGACTACCTTTTTTTCTCCCCTTCCTCGAAAAACCATTGTGATCCTTTTAAAGCAGCATTTAATAATATCGAGCTGATCCAAATTTTTTAGATGCCACAACCTTCTCACTTGTCTGTTGGGGTTAGTGGCCACCTGAGGGTTTTGAACTCGAGTCATGCTCTTATGAGTATTCCCCATTACCAATGCACCGGAAACCCTTGGACATGGTGACTAGCACTAGGCCAAAGATTTCCCTATTATCAACTAAGCTGTTATTTCTGTTGTGATAGTATATGGAGCATGACAGTCCATTTCTTGCCCAATCACATACTCCATTAGAGTTTTGATTGTTGTAAGCCCAACTCAAAAAATCAGCTTTTTAGGTTTTTTTTTTATGGAGGAGTTATTTCCGAGGGGTCTCACTTGACTGGAAAGTGACCAGTGGTCCGCTTTCAGACTCCACAACACTATTAGGGTCAATACAACAACAAACTAACATTCAGATTAGTAGCAATGATATCCCACTAAAGGCACCAAAGGGTCAACAGCCCACAAAGGTCAGTTTCACATTGAGCTTACTAGGTCCATGACAGGGTTTACAAAACCAAATGCGGGTATGGTGCCACGGTAGATTGATCTAAGGCATAGATCTAATTATAGCTAAACCAGTCACTGAAATAACTAGCAAAAATTTACAGAAGGGATTTGTCAGCAATCCAATATATGAGGTGAAGTGGTAGCATTACCACTATACATAGTAGTGTAAGGAAGGAAGAATAAACTTTTCATAAGATTGTTTAATAGAGGAGTACAATAAAACCCTAGACATAATAAATGATACATTGTGTCATGCGAAGGGTACGTATGACATATACCATCATAATATGATGGGTGTAGGCACGTTATGAAGGATTAAAAATTATTTTATTCCTATCGTCGCTTGGTTTGGCAACTAAAACTCTGGTTTTAGTTGGTCAATGCAAGTGATTCTCAAGCCAATGGAAAACTTTGGAAAAACGAAAAAGTTGGGGTATGCTGGGAAAACTATACATGGCATCAAATGGACAATGCTGTTCGAAATTCCAAAGTTTCTCATGAGCACTCTTAATATTTTTACTCTTCAACCACACCAAGTATGGGTTTGGCTACTGGTTCCAACTGGATGAGTTCCGCCAGGGTTAGGGGATTTCCTCTATAGAATGGATCCTTGGTCAATGGCCTAATATGCCATCAACTTCACCATTTAAATGGCATGGCATTTTGAAAGCACTATCTTGAAACAGGAGGAATTTAAATACTCAAAGCTTATGACTGTATTTCGCAAAACTTGGGGTATGCTATGGGGTGTACATGCTATTTTTACCATAAATGTAACAAATTGGTGTCTATTTAGGACTCTGGGCATTCGTCCATTTGTATCAGAACTGCAAAACCAAAACTCAGAAAATAATAAAATATTCATACAACAAGTGCTTTTTATTTCAGTTTTTATTAATTGTTTTTTTCTTGTACTTTCAGAAGTTTGTGTATGCAGGTTAAAGCACTCAGAATTGCAGGTTTGTTTGCAGTTTAAGTTAGAGAATTTATGTAAATCCCTAGAGTGCAGAATCCGCATACCGTGTGTTGAATTTTAACAGGAATGGCCTAAAACCAGAGAGATATTAACTTTCCTCTTATATTCCTAAGTTGCTCATGCAAGAATGTTCATTTGGGGCTGAAGGTTAAGGGGTTTGAAGAGCATGGATAGCTGGGGGTGTTGGATGAGTGGATAGATTGGTAGGGATGGGGAGCCTCACCTTCTGATCACTTGGACCCTCATGTGTTGAGTCATATCTGAAGTTTGGGAAAGGATGGCAGATGATCATTGCCACAGGACTGAAACCTGCAGTGACTAGGCTGATTTCAGCACACAATAACCATAAAATCTTTGTAAAGTTGGGGCATGCTTTGCTTCTAGTGTAATGCAGCTTTCTGGAGTTGACTGATGAGACTGCACATCAATACTTCGATCCACTTCACGGGCTTGCACCTGATTGGAGCAAGGACACAAAAATGAGTTAACAAAATGCATCATTCCACTTGCTTTGAGGATAAATCAATTCAAAGAGAGGGTCAATTACAATTTTCTTTCTCAATTACAATTTTATCTTATGCTATTTTATATGGTCAGCCCTGGCTGAAATGTTTCCGAGAAGTTGAATGCTTGATGTTGCTTGAATCATGAATGTTGTGTTGAAATCTGGTTATGAATGATTTACAGTGTTTTGATTTTTTCATCTTCCTTTAGGCTTAAAGTTTGTGGCTGACAAGAACTGTGCTTCATGTTCAATATGAAAGGACTGTCAAAACATCTTTTGTCAAATTTCAAATTTACGGGAAATGTGGCTGTAGATTGGATAGATATTTAAGGATTTCTTTCTTAGACCGATTTATTGGAGAGCAATCCTCAATCATGTAGCAGTATTTTGTAATTCATCTTACAACACCTCCACTTTTCAGAAGGTAAGATGTAAAGATGTTCTTGAAGGAGCTAAAAAATAATTTGGTAAAATGGGTTTCTATGTTTGGATGACTTAGCGATTAGGATTTGCTCTAAAGCTCCAGCTTCTGAGGAAATGTATAAGCGCTACTCATGTTAGAGCCCATTATGGTACATTAGCTTGTCTTTCATTGGAAGCAGAATTACAACTAGTTAGGCATTGTATGTATGTTTATTTTGTGCTGAAGTACTTGATTTTCTTGCATGTAGAACAGTGTTACCCCAAGTTTCCGGGATGGGGACGATGCGACAAGTTCCCAAGTTTCTAGATTTTGAGGCCAAATTTGGGGATGTCAGGGGGATGGCCATATAAAATATAGGGAAAATTTTAAATATATACGGAAATTTTAAATATTCATATGAAAACATGGATAAAGCATGCATAATATACATTTTAGAACCTTAACATATAACATTTGTGTTCAACATTATTTGTCAATACTCAGTACGCATTCAAAATTCAAAATTAACATACATGAACCATGATACAACCTCCAAGTTATAATTTATAAACTTATATCAAAATGTCCAAAGGCTACATTGTTGCCATATAGTTTTAAAGTTTAAACTTTTACATTATGAATCATGATATGAAAATCAAAACACAAAACAAAATAGTGGAAGTCTGCATCATTACATTTCCACGAACAATGTATGGCTCTAAGAAAATAAGAACCAGTAGGGCATGTGGCTATGATATTGATGAGTGGCCGATGTCTAACATCAGTCCACCAATCCATCACTATAGAGCAACTTGTCCTCATCCATGTTCGCCTCATATCCTCCACATTAACTTTGGAGTACACTTTGTCTAGGAGGGTGGTGCGTAGCTTGTGATATCCAAGGGGTATGAATGAAGGACCAATATTGGCTATATCTTTAACCATTTGTTTGAAATAAGAGGAACGAGCCACATGAAATGGGATGGCATGGGCAAAAAAGAATTTGGCAACGGAAGATTCTGTGGCTTCTCGTGCTTGGTTATTAAACATAGACTCAACTGAAGCTCCCTTCCCACTACCACTCATCTTCTTTCCTCTTCTGGCAACTTCACTACTACCAACCGTGGAAGGCATAGGCATAGTTGATTGTGCACTTGGAAAAGAAGATGACCAACCTTGAACCCCATCCACCTCCATTTGCAATCTTGGCACTCTATTGCTTCATCGTCTTTAAAAGCAGGACACATTCTAACTCCATGGCCCACCTCAACCAAAAAATGAGACCTTACCCTTGTATAGCTGCCCCAAAAATCTTTATGGCAAACATGTCAATTCTACACCCTACTCCCCTCTGAATTTTTTTGTCTTTGGCCCATAGGTGTAACATATTGAAGGAAAGATATTTTTTTGGCCCTTTGCATATGGTTCCATGATTGTTGAAGGGCATTTAAATGGGTTTGGTTGCTCTCCACTAACATGTAACAAATCAGATGGTAAAAAATAATTGATGTATTTACAGGAAGCCAATGCTTCAATATATAGTTTACAAGGTGCGATGTTTCTAATATGAAACAATCAAACAAAGACAGAAAAATAGAAACTTTCTAATATATACAACACTTTACACTATTGACCATTAAAGAGATAATTTTAATTATTCTAATACCCTCCCTTAATGGTCAATCTGTCAACTACACCAAGCTGCCCCCTGAATTTGACAAACTTATCTGGACAGAGGGACTTGGTGAGAATATCTGTTGTCTGCTCCTTTGTCGGAACATACAGCAACTGAACTGATTCATCTTCAACAAGCTTTCGAATGAAGTGACAATGAGTTTCCACATGCTTGGTTCTTTCATGGAAGACTGGATTTTTGGAAAGTTTGAGAACTCCCTGATTATCACAGAACAAGGGAGTCGGACTTGCTTGAGATATTTGCATATCCGCAAGCATTCGGCGAAGCCAAACTACCTCACAAGTTGCCTTAACTGATCTTCGATACTCAGCGTCTATCGAGGAAAGAGCCATTTCATGCTGCTTTTTACTAGTCCAAGTGACTGCACCAGATCCCAAACTGAAAACATACCCCGATGTGGGTTTTTTGTCATCAACTGAACCTGCCCAATTTGAGTATGTGTAACCAATGAGTCTAGGATCATGACCCCTAGTGTAAAAAAGTCCATGATCAGAAGTGCCCTTCACATAACGCAGCACACGCTTCGTTGCTACCCAATGATTAGCCTTGGGGGCTGTCATGAAGCGTGAAATGCAGCTCACTGCAAAACTGAGGTTAGATCTAGTGGCAGTGAGATAGATGAGGCTGCCCACTAGTTGTTTGAACAAGGATTCATCTACTATAGGTGAGTTTGATTTAGCTGACAACTTCAGCCCTTTTTCCATAGGTGTGGAGGCAGGTTTGCAATCCTGCATTCGAAACTTATCCAGTAGACTTCGAGCATATTTGGACTGAGAGATGAAGATACCGCTCTCTGTCTGCCAAACCTCAATGCCTAAACAATAATGCAAAAGTCCCAAATCTGTTATGTCAAATGTGCTGCACAAATCCTGTTTGATCCCATCGATCAAATGTGTCGAGCTGCCAGTAATGATCAGGTCATCCACATAGACAACAAGAATAAGAATATCACTGCCAGTGTGTTTGACATATAGATTAGAATTAGATGGACTCCTGTGAAAGCCATGATATGTGAGGTACTTTTCAATCTTGATGTACCGAGCCCGAGGAGCCTGTTTCAGGCCATAGAGTGCTTTCACCTGTTTGCACACCTGGTGTTCTTTACCAACAACCTTGAACCCTGGAGACTGCGTCATGTAGACTTCTTCCTTCAACTCACCGTTGAGGAAAGCACTCTTAACATCTATCTAATGGACTTTCCAACCAAACTGGGCTGCTAAGGCAAGGACGAGTTGAATGGTACTCATCTTGGTTGTAGGAGCAAAAGTCTCCTTGTAGTCAATGCCTTCCTTCAGTGAGAACCCCCTAGCAACGAGTCAAGCTTTGTACTTGCCAAGGGTTCCGTCAGCCTTGTACTTAACCTTATACACCCATTTGCAGCTAATGGGCTTTTTCCCTGGAGGAAGATCAAAAAGGACCCAAGTGTGATTTTTCCAGTGTTCCTCGGGGACGCGTCCCCCCCCCGAAAAACCACGCGCACCCGAGACGGGGAGACGCCTGGGAAACGTCCCTCCGCCGTCCCCCTGTCGTCTCCAAGTACCCCCGCCGTCTCCAGGACGTTTCCTCCAGGAGGGAGACGTTTCCCTGCAGTTTCTGGTAGGGAGACGCCAGGGAAACGCCCAGGAGACTTACCTACGTCTCCTCCATATGAGAAACGTCTCCTCAAAAAAAATAATAATAATAAGTTTGTGTTAAAAAATTTAAAAAACATAAAAGTTTATAACCTAAAGTTTTATTTGATGATATTTTTTGTCTTCTGAGTCTTCATCGTGCGACTAGAGGTTCCGTAGAGAACACTGAAACTTCAAGAAAGTGAACACAGGAGATTTGCGTTTGGAGTTTGGAGATCGAAATTTACAGTCAGGTTTTTTCGGTTGGTGCATTCGACTCAACATTTGAGGTATTTTATTTTTCTAACTTATCTAGGTTTTGTTTTGCCGGTTTTTCCTCCACCCTTCGTTTTGGCTCCCGACTCCCGTGTATGCAAAATGTGGAAGCACTGGGCCGCGCGGTGTTTGACTGGACGCCTCACAGAGATGTCCGCTCACGAAATGCAATGGTCACGGGGTTTGTAGAATCCGCACACACGGGAGTCGGGAGCCATAAAAATTTAATAAATTAATAATTATTATTATTAATTTTAATTTTTAAATTCTTTTTAAATCATAAAATAATAAATATTAAAATGTATAGTGTACATTGTACAGTAACCAGTTACACCTGCTATTTGCATTTGCTTGAAAGTTCCTAAAGCTTTTTAGTATTTTAGTTTTTACAGTCCAGTGAGTCCACTATTTTGAATGCATCCATTCTGTGCAACTGCATATCCTGCAATCATTGCATTCCATGAGAATTGAGATGACATCTCTTTGAGCCTTGAAGTTGAGGCATACTGTCAAAAAGTTCACATGTCTTGTCTATGCTTCCACATTTTGGCATTTTGGCATTTTGCATACATGTCTACCAGGGTAGTTGCAACTACAACATCTGACAAAATTCCTCTATACTCAGATACTGTCAAAAAGTTCACAACTTCACACTCATAGGCAAAGTTCAGCTTTACACCTGCCAGTTGCATTTTCAATGTTTCATTTTAATTTTTTCCTGAAGGCTGAAAGTTTCTAAAGCCTCTTTAGCAAATCCATTTTGTGCATATCCTCCAATCATTGCATTCCATTAGATGACATCTCTTTGAGGCACGCTGTCAATTTAAATTTAAAAGTTAAAACTTTGAAATGGAAATCTCAAATTAGATTATCAAAAATTCAGAAATTTTTAGAATTTCAATTTTTGATAATCTGATTTCAAAATTTAAAATTTCTGATACATCATACTGTTTTTTATTTTCATCTTTTGCAATAAATTATAGAGGTCTGATTTTGTTTTTAAATCTTTTTTGCAGCCTCATTTGACATTATCATAATGAGTTCAATCAATAGAAGTGACGATGAGGTTGAGGGTGAAGAGGTTGAAGCAAAAATTGGAAGTGGAAGTGAAAATGAATTTGATGATTCAGATTTTCAAATAGAACTAGACGAGGGTGAACATGAATCAAATACTTAGACTCAAGCTGAAGCAGGTTCTATTGAGAGTAGAAAAGATAAATGCCCTTCAAAAATCCTCCAAAGATATGCCAAGGGCTCCTTTGATCCAAAATCACCATTAAAACAATTTGCAACTAAGATGCCGACACAGCCTGGGACATGTGGGGGCACCAGAAAGTGGGAGTGCCACCTTTGTCATCTTGACTGGTTTGGGAGCATTACTAGAACTAATGCTCACTTTCTTCTTATTCGAGGCAAAGGTGTAGATGTTTGTAGGAAGGTGGAAAAAAATGCAAAGTATAAAGCTGAAATTTTAAAATTATGGGGTTCTAATGAGGAAGCAACACCTATGACAGCTACATTGGCACATAGGAGTAAGGGTGATTAGATTGCAGCAGTTTCTACTTTTACTTTGCAGAGTCAAAGGCCACCAAATCCATTCAGTTCAGGTGTAGGAGAGCCTAAGGGGAAATGTAAAGTGGCATCTTCAAGTTCACAACCATTGGCAAATTTATTCAATGCACAAGCAAAGCATGAGGCAGATGATGCTATTGGCAAATTCTTCTTTGCCAATGGCATTCCATTCCATTTGGCTCGCTCTCCTTATTACAAGGAAGCTATGTCAAAGGTAATAAGGGCGGGACCATCATATGTGCCACCAAGGGAAACTAAATTGAGGACAACAATCTTGGATCAAAACTATTCCAAGATTAATATTTTGATGGAGAAGATGAAGAGAACTTGGCTCTCAAGTGGATGCAACATAGTTATGGATGGGTGGTCGGACATTAGGCATCGTCCACTCATCAACATCATGGTCACATCTACAGCGGGCCCTTATTTCCTTAGGGCTATTGATTGTTCAGGGCATAGCAAGGATGCTCATTATCAATTCCAGATCCTCAAGGATGCCATAGAGGAGGTTGGGCCACAGAATGTGGTGTAGGCAGTGACAGATGCGGCCCATGTGTGTAGAGCTGCAGGGAAGTTGGTTGAGGCAGCCTATAGACACATTTGGTGGACTCCTTGCTGTGTGAATGCTATGAATAATGCACTTAAGGACATGGGTAAAATCAGTTGGATCAAATCAATTGTGAGTGATGCTAGAGATGTGCAGATGTTTATCTGCAACCACCATACTTCACATGCACTTTTCAGGACCTTCTCCAAGAAGGAATTCCTGAAACCTACAAAGTCTTGGTATGCATCATACTTTATTCTCTTGGAGAGGATGCTTGAGTTGCAAGAGCCATTGCAACTAATGGTAATGACAACAGAGTGGAACCGATGGCCTGAGTCGAAGACACAACAGGGGTTGAGGGTTAAGGAGGTGGTGAAGAATGATGTCTTTTGGGTTGATGCCAAATATATTGTCTCCATCATTGATCCAATCTTCAAAGTTATTAGATTTGGGGACTCTAATGCACCTTCCCTTGGAGAGGTATACGAGTGCATTGATTCCATGCTTGATCAAATGAAGGCTAAAGTGTGAGAGAAGGACCCCACAATGCAATTCTACACCGAGCACATTTATCCAATCATTCAGCGTAGATGGGAGAAGCTCAACACTCCCTTACACATGGCTGCCTATGCATTGAACCCAAAGTGGTATGTGCCACGTCCCGGCAGAATAACACCTATAGAGGATGCTGAGGTGAAGGAAGGGTTCATGAAGGCCATTGACAGAATGTATGATCCTATAGAGGCCAGCTTGCTTCGTACCGAGTGGACAAAATTTGCCACTCTTTGGGGATATTCAGAGGCGGCCAAGGTAGATTTGGAGACTATGTCAGAGGAGGACCCCAAGTTGTGGTGGACTATGCATGGGCCTAGATCTTTGATTACTACTCTAGCCATTCGTTTGCTGTCCCAGGTTTCTAGTTCTTCTGCTACTGAGAGGAACTGGTCCACTTATAGCTTCATCCACTCCGTTAAGAGGAACAGGCTTACTTCTAGGAGGGCAGAGAAGCTTGTGGCTGTACATAGTGCCTTACGTCTATTTGACCTCAACACAACTACATACAAGGAGAGTCTAGCAGCCAAATGGGATGTAGAGCCAGAAGAGCCAGCACAGATAGATGATGATCCTACAGATACAAGGCTGGTTGGTATTGGTTTAGATGAGCTTCAGCATGCAGAGTCCAACAGTTCCAGTGATGAGGAGATTGGCATGGAGCTTGGAGATGATTAGATCATTAGAGGCATTAGGCCATTAGCTTGGAACCATTTACTATTAGTATTTACTATTTTGTTACTTGTACTCTGTTTTTGAAGTTTGAAGTTTGAACATTGATGATACAGTGATACTTGATTGTAATTATCAAATTATGATTCATGAATCATGATTATGAAACTCAAATTATGAAACATATAGTTCTTGTTGCATTTTCCAATGTCAATGAAATGATATATTATTGCGATGTGTTATTGTGTTTAGAGTTTAATGTAATTATATTGTTATACATCTTTTTATAACTAATTTTTCAAGTACTATATGTATTTTAGCGCCGCCCCCCCGCCATCCCCCTCATGTCCCCCAATTTAGGCCCCTCGTCTCTCATCTCGGAAACGCACCCCCCGCCGTCCCCTTGTCCCCATCCCCAAAACTCCGTGGAACTTTGGATTTTTCTGAAGACTATGATATTCAACCTCCATAGCCTTTTCCCACTCAGGAATTCCTTTAGCCTTTGAATATTTCTGAGGCTCATAAATACTGTGAATGTTGGCCATGAGAGCAAAATTAACTGTATGCTGCTGTTTGCTCTTGTTTTTGGATGGTCTACCCTCAATGAGCTCATCATCATGAAGATCACTAATGGTCTTAGCCCACCATTTAGGCCAAAGAGGAGAAGTGTCAACATCAGATGCAACAAGAGGAGCTTGAACTGGCACTAGATTTGGAATAGGTTTAATAGGTGGAAGATCATCATCATTCGAAGGAAAATCGGGTTGAGCATCATCAAAAACTGAATCTGCATCTTCCCTCCCATCAGGTGGACCTAATGGAAGACGGACACCCAAATCAGAAGCCTTCAAAGGCTGATCCTTAGAATGCTGCATAGACGAGGAAAGGAGAAAGGGTCCTCGTTCTTCATCAAAAACATCCCCATTGAAGATGAGACGATCAGTGTCTACATCAATCAACCGGTAAGCCTTATGGTTGTCACTGTAACCTGTGAACATAAGCTTTTGACTCTTGGAATCCAACTTGGAGCGCTTGACATCTGGAATCCATACATATGCTAAAGAGCCAAAGATTTTCAAATGACTGATCTGAGGTTTGCGACCAGTCCAAGCTTCCTTAGGAGTCTTCCCCTTAACAGCCTATGTGGGAGACTGATTAAGAAGGTAGATTGCTTTTGCCCAAAATTTATTAGGAACACTCCTATGTTGTAACATGGAGCGGGCCATCTTAGTGATTGTACGATTGCACCGCTCTACAACACCGTTTTGGTGAGGAGTGTAGGGTGTGGTTAACTGGTGTTTGATGCTGTGTGTATCACAAAAGTTGGAGAAAGCAGTGGAACAAAATTCCACCCCATTATTTGACCTAAGAGTGATTATGGAACAAGAAGACTCTTTTTCTACTAAGGCCTTAAACTTTTGAAATACAAAAAAGACATCTGATTTCTATCTAAGAAAGTACACCCACATTTTATGACTGAAATCATCATCAAAAAGCAAGAAATACTTGCAACCAGTAACAAAAGGTGTATTCATTGGCCCACATACATCAGCGTGAACCAACTGTAGTACCTTGGAGGCTCGCCATGAGTCACCATCCGAGAATGGTGTCCTGTGCTGCTTCCCAGCTTGACAAGCTCCACAAAGTCCATGATGCTAAGTCTGGATCTTAAGTAAACCAGCTACAAGTCCCTCCCGAGCTAGCTGAGAGAGATAGTGCACATTTAAGTGCCCATACCACTGATGCCAAAGATTGATAATATTAATAGTAGAATTTCTGGCTGCCATGGCTAACTCTGGACAATCACCAGTCTGTATAGACCATGATCCTTAATACCGACAGCCATAGTGGAGCGAGTCTCCCAATCAACAATCGAACACTTATGTGCACCGAATACCAGTTCCAACTGAGGAGAGTGCCGCATAATCTGACTGACAAAGAGAAGGTTCAGTTCCATGCTAGGAACGTAGTATACATTGAGGAATATGAGATTCCTCCCACTAGACTGAATATGAAGAGTGCACTTACCGACAACGGCATACTTTTTACCTCCTCCAAAAATAACTGAGTCAATGAAAGGAGAGAAGTCTGTGAACCAATCACGCCGATGGGTGAAGTGTCGCAAAGCACCTGAATCAATGTATCAGGCAGAGGACTTCACATGATCTGCAGGTCTTTTAGCCATAAAAGCATAAAAGGCAGATTCCTTCTGCTCAGTGTGCTCGACAACATTTACTTTCTGCTGAGACCCTCCCTGCTTCTTTTGTTTAGAAGCCAAACGCTAACGACAATCCTTTTTCATATGACCAATACTTGTGGCAGTGATTACATTGAATGTTCTTCTTGGGGCTGTCTTGAGGTTGACCTGAGCCTTTCTGTTGTGAAGGCTGACCTTTCCCTTTATTCTTAGCCTGAGACTTGGCTGCAAAAGCTTGCTCTATAGAGGACGAAGAGGCACTACTACCAAACTATTGTTTTCAGCGTTTCTGCTACAAAAGGATGGTACAAAGCTCTAGAAACTTCAAATCAACATTAGTCGATGTAATGTTGAGGGTTTCAACAAAGTGCTCATAATTCGATAGACTTTTCAAATTGATGACTACCATGTCTTCTTCCTCCATCTTCCGACCAATCGCCTCCAACTGATCACGGATGTCCTGAATCTTTGTCAAATGCTCCTGTAAGGACATTCTCTCATCCATCATGATGGAGAACAGTTGATTCTTTAGAAAGAACGCATGACTCTTATGGGAGGTCTCATGCAAGGTTTTCAAATGCTCCCAAATCTCAACAGTTGTTTTGCCGGATGGAATCTATGGAAGCTGATCATCGGTAACTAAAAGCTTAATGAGCATCACCGCTTCACGATTTTGCTCATCAAACTTTTCTTGGTCTTTACCTGCCGTTGTGGGACGAGTAGTAGTGCCTAGAACAATCTGATCAAGGCAGCGATATTCGAAGATAGTCATCATTCGCTGCTTCTAGGTATTATAATTTCTGCCATTGATTCGCTGACTGCCGTCCAACATAATGTTGGTCAAAGATGCCATCTTTCACGCTTTTCAAAGCATGAAAAACGAGATACACAAAAGAGGCTCAAAAATTGCATGCACAGAACCCAAGACACGAATTCCAATGTATTGAAAGTTGAGGTAGTTTTAGGCACAAATTTCAAGACAAACTTGCTTGCACAAATTCCAATGCACGGATTACGAGGCACCCAAAAAAATAGATGACTACCCAAAAATCTTCTTGAAAAACCTAGAAAGAAATTGTGATAAAAAAAAAATTTCGACTTGAAAAACAAAGGATTTTTCAAAACTTTTGCCGATTTTTTTTATTTCAGAAAAAACTGGAGAATAGAAGGTGCCCAGAAAACAAATGAAATCTACAGAAAAATGCGTTATATGATTCAACGCATAGAATATTACAATAGAAGAAAAGGATTCTTTGATAAAAATGATAAAACAACAGATGGTTGTTCAAGAATACAAATCTTCCTTTGTGCGGTAATGGTTGTTCAAGAATACAAATCATAGTTACGAGACTCGGACTCGGCTCGGACTCGGCTAGGGTGACTCGACTCGGCGACTCGGCGACTCGGACTCGGACTCGGCGCAGACTCGGCAAAATGAAAAAAGTTGAAAAAACCTTAGAAAATTAGAGATTTTTAAAGATTTAAAACTTGTTTCAAGCACCCTTTATTGAATACAACACAAATAAAAGCAAATTTGATCACATACACAAATATACAATGATCACATAAGTATAAAGTACACAAATTGTAGTTGCGCTGCTGAAGGACTAGCTTCTAAGTCCACGGCTAGTCCTCACCATTTATTATCCAATAATAGTACAAGCATTTCCTAGTTAAATCATTTTAGAAGGATATAGATCCTAAGGGAATCAAGCCTCAAATCAATAAGTGGTTCTCCTTGAGTCAAGAAAAGCACAAGGTTTCCCAAATTCCAACAGCTACAAGTTACCCTATCACAATTTGGCACTCAAAGATTCCTATACCTCTATCATGCTCAACAATCACTATCAATGACATATACAATATTTTCCAGACAAAAGTGACTTCCATAATCCTAACCCTTCATATCAATGATATGATTGGAAGCTTGAGCACTTACCACTATTATACTAGATAATTATGGTCAACAGGTTTATTCATAACCCAAAATTCATAAACATTAATACACACAATATATGGATGCTACAATTAATCCTTTCTACCCAGATAACTAACTGTGTTCTCATTTAACTAATAACCATACCATTCACTATTTTACCAACCCTAAACACAATTATCCAACACCATGGAAAGTTGAATATAAGGTTACTTGTATGTCCTCAATCTAGCCATTATATCCCACATCTTATCACAACATAGCATATAGGTAAGTAACAAAATGTAGGTAAGTAACAAAATGTAGCTAAGTAACAATGTGAACATTGACATTATAGTAATAGCCGCTAAAGTAAATTTCTAGGTTCATCACATTGTCCTAGCTGATATCATTAACTCCAGCTAAGCAAAATAAATAAAAAACCATTTAATATAGACAAGTAAACATCTAATATCTCTCTTGGATCACATTTACCTTCACCAGCAAAATACTTAACAGTTTATTCAACCATCTTGCTTGGAGTATCATGCAATAGCTTACACAATGTTATCCTTCCCATTGCTAACTGTTTTCACTTAGCCCTATGCCAAGGTAAGCTTACATGAACCATCATGTTAGTGAACTAAAGAGAGATGATATCAAGATTTGGTCCTCTAAATTTTATTTTATACATGCAATGGCTTGAGGAAAAAATAGAATATTGGCTCAACACCTATCATTTAGCTATGTCTTTAAACATTGCGTAAGTGAGTTTATGATTCATCATGGTTTCACATAACTAATGGTAGTGTCCCAGCTTTTGCATCTTACGTAGACTATATGCAATTTGTAAAAATGGTAAAACATTTAACACATGCTACCAAATCAGTTATGTGCACTTGTATATAAAGGTGTTTGGTGTTTGAGGTAATGTCAAGGTTACCCCAAGTTTCCGGGACGGGGACGGCAGGGGACGGCGGGACGAGTCCCCAAGTTTCCGATTTTTGAGGCCAAAATTAGGGACGGCAGGGGACGGCTATATAAAAATATAGGGAAATTTTAAATATTTAACAGATAACATGAATAAGGCATGCATGATACACATTATAGAACATTAACATATAACATTTGTGTTCAACATTATGCCAATACTCAAAGTCAATAGTCAATACGCATTCAAAATTAACATACAGTTACACAAATCATAAAACAACCTCCTAGTTATAATTTATAAACTTATATCAAAATGCCCAAAGGCTACATTGCTGCCATATAGTTTAAAAGTTTGTTATGAAAATCAAAATACAATATCGTATGTCTAATGTATGGAACAAGATAATCCTTGATTATGGCTTTGACTACAAAAGATGCAAAGATTTGCAACGGGGGATATGTATTTTGTAGGTTTAATGATCATGATTCATCATTGGCCTATAACATGCTTAGACCTATAGTTTTAATGAGGTTTTGGGGGAAACACCCCAACAAGATTGAGGGGTAGTGCCCCTCGCGGGGGTTGGGGGCAACGCCCCTCGTGGGGTCAAGGGGCAACGCCCCCGCGGGTCAAGGGCAGCGCCCCTTGCGGGGTCTGGGGGCAGCGCCCCCGCGGGTCCCGGGGCAGCGCCCTGGGCGGGCGATACCCGGGGGCGGAGCCCCCGCCACCAAGCCCAAATGAAGACCTTCGAAACCACACAAACCTTCATGGCGCACACCATTTAATTAAAAAATTTGTAAATTAAAGATTGCAATTTTTTTAAAAAAATTTATGTTTTTGGCTTTCAAAACGTCTGGGCGAGTCTGGCGAGTCTGGGCGAGTCCGGGCGATTCTGGCGAGTCTGGGCGAGTCCGGCGAGTCCGGCGAGTCTGGCTCTGGACTCGGCGGGTCCGAGTCCGGGCTCCCCAGACTCGGCCAGGCTGGCTCGGCTCGGGACTCGCCGAGTCATGGCGAGTTTGGGCGAGTCTCGTTACAATGTACAAATGTTCAGAAGAACATGTGCAGACAGATCCCGAAAAGGAGAAAAATCACCCTTAGACACAGATAAAAGTTGCTCCTAGATAGAGAGGAATCGCACGAGCAAATAGGCAAATGGCACCTTAAAACAATGCGTTCATAAATGCAGAGGTCACGGGTAGAAAAAAAAAGCGAGCTGAAAAAAAACGGGTTTGCAAAAAACGCTAGAAGAAAGATTAAACAAAACGCGCTAGAAGAGGATGAAAAAACACTTGAATTTTTTTTTTCGAACCCTCAACCAGTCGTTTATTTCTTCAGCCCAGGGAAAATCCGTGATTTTTGAAAATCATAGGCTTGATTTTCAAATCACCAAAAAAACGCAATTTTCAAGAGCCAAAAATAAAAAACGAATAGCGCCCAGTCGTTTGGCTTTGATACCATGTATCAAATCAGATGGTAAAAAATAATTGATATAGTTACAGGAAGCCAATGCTTCAATATATAGTTTACAAGGTGCGATGTTTCTAATATGAAACAATCGAACAAAGACAAAAAAATAGAAACTTTCTAATATATACAACACGTTACACTATTGACCATTAAAGAGATAATTTCAATTATTCTAATATAACACCCTCACCACTTTCTCTTCAATTTTGCACTTCATTTTTACTTTCAATCCCATTCCCACTGCTGTTCATGTTTTTTTTTCAATTTCGAATGCAAGTTTAAACTGGAAAATGCAAAAAATGCAAAAAATCAGACATTTTATGCTTGAAACTTTGCAAAAAAATTGAAAAAAAAAGAAGGAAAATACATACCTCTTTGATGGATTTGCAGCCCCACTTGCTCTAGATTCAACCTCTTCTCCTTCTTTACCTTGCTGTTCTTCCTCTTGCAATGGCTGCCTTCACAAACCCTACAGCTGCTCCTTTTTTGCCTTCACAAGCAAATGTAAAAATGACTAAAATGAGGAGTCTTTTTACTCATAAGGGCAGCATAGAAGGTGGGGGCCCACATAAGCCACGAATTGAGGGCTTTATTTTAAATTTAAATGTTTTTTTTTAAATTTTTTTAAAACAAGTTGAAACGCAGGGGACGACCGGCCATCTGCGGGACAGTCAGCTGTCCCTCTTTTTCCTCCCTCCGTCCGCCTGTTTCTGGCACGTTTCTTGCTGATTCTCAAAAAAAGGAAACGGCAGGGGATCGTCCCCTAGTCGTCCCCTTGTTCTCGGGATGTCTCGGGGATAGGGACGGGTCATTTTAGATAGGGGAGGCGTCCTCGGGTTTCCCTGATGTAGAATGATTGAAAGTATGTTGTTATCTAATTTTGCACTAGAATCTTTTTACTTTCAAAGTTGAAGGGTGGAATGCATGGGAAATTTAATCAACTTAGGCTTCTCTGATAACATTTTTGAAGAATATCTTGCAACCTTACATTTTCATCAACATCATATTGTATAACATTTGTTTCCTACTCATCAACATTAGTCACTGGTATCCAAAGAACATTTCTACCATCTCTTATGATGATATTATTTGAAGGCCATCAATTGCTATTCATGTTTTCTTTGCACACATGTGATGTTCCTCATTCTCACTCGATTGTAGGTGTTCACTAATTTTGACTTGGTGGATTCTTTGTTGGCTTTTTTGTCAACATAGCTTTCTTTGTCTGATCCTACCTGAGCAATATATTTTACTTACATTTTCCATCAATTATCTACAACTTACTGGTGTTTTTGAAATTTTCTTTGTTCCTCTCATTGCGAGTTCTTACCTTTCACTAGATTTTGTCTTTTCTGCTATCAAAATCTCACGTAAATTGACATCTTATCTGATTTACTGATTTTATTGAGTAACTGCCTTTGTACAGGTGATGGAGTTGGATCTCCTTTCCCTTGATTCTGTTAGGAATTTTGCATCAGCATGGAATGCTCAACAAGGTACTTTAAATGTTCTGATCAACAATGCAGGCATTTTCTCTATTGGAGGTAATTATCTATGACATTTTCCAACTGCTAAAGTTATGTTTTGCTTCATGGTGCATTATTTAATCCCTTCAAAAAAGAGTTCCAGGTTCTTGAACTTGTTATTAGTTTCACTGCTCTTGGATGGGATGAAATAATTGGCAGGTAGGATTAAATCTGCACATCAATTAAAAAGAACTCCTTAGGGTGTTTCTTCTTTGGCAATCCTATGTGCCAATTACCTTTCTAGATCACTTAACTTGCCCCTTGTTTTTAATTCTCGAGTTGTATAATTGTATGTAATTGCATTTTTTTGGGTTCAATTTTCTAGCTTGATAAATACAAAAATTGCATTACAAATTTACAAGTAGTTATTCTTGTCTTTTTTCTTAACATGTTTATTAGCTTGTATATATATCCACTAAAAAAAGTACAAGATTTTGTAAAGTCCATGTAGTTTGATGCTCAACTGATGTAATTCTCATGCTTCCTGGTTGCCATAGACAGCTTAAGGCATGGGATGTGGATACAAGGATGCTGTTTTGAAATAGGGTATATGATTATATGAAGTATATGGGCAAGAGTACATACTGTGACTATCTTACATTTAAAAATTGTCACCAAGAAATGTGGGTAGGGCTCTGTGGGTGAGTTCCTCCTCCCTGGAGCTGAGCTTTTTGGTGACTAACCACATGTGATGTAGAATGTGTATCTTTCAAGAATCCAGTATAACATGAAAAAGGAAGTAAAACCCTTTCCATCATGTGGATTCAGATACCAATCCCTTTGGCTTGAATTATATGAGCACCAGTGTGACACTCACCCAACTGACTTGCTTTAGTGAGATGAGGAGGGCTGTAGAATTGACCCTTTTATTTTCTTAGTGTTGTGAATAGCTTTCCTATTGCCTTCCCGGCCTTGAAGTACAAACAAATGATGCAGACAACATAAAAACTAAATATTTATCTGACCGGGGTTGGTCATCTTCAAACCTCATTAACACTGCCCCACATTCCTACGTTTTGGTTACATAATATTGCACCTTAAAGTACTTCAAAACAAAGAAGAGTTTAGAATAAATAACACCATCTGATTCAAGAACTGCTGTAATGTTAGGGGTATTTTTTTTCTATTCCCAAATGATTATGGGACAATTCTTGTGTTTTGTTTCCCTAGTGAGCTAATAATGAAGGCCAATGAAACATGGAAATCAAGAAATTGAAAGATCAAGAGTAAGAAGGTAATTTCACCTAGCTCACATTTGCTTACTTTTGCCTAGAAAGGTTTTGAACCAAGTTAATATGGTACTCTTGTCAATTTTGAATTGAATCAATTAGACACTTAATCAATCATCAACTGATGTAGGAGCATCTGGGTCCACATATGATCCTGCATAGTGCAAAAACATGGTAATTTGATTTAAATTTTTGCTGTAAGTTTTGGTGTGTAGTTTTCAGGTTATTTCCTTGTTGACTTGTCTGTTTGGAACTTTAATTCAGGCTTCTTTGGTTGTGATCGTTTATTGGTGGGGCCCACATGGATGGTGAATGCTCCAGACTGGGACCCACCCCCTTTTTTTTAATGGTTGTCTTTTGCTTTCAGCATTTATTAATTTCCGAGTGGAGCTGGACACAAAGGATTTAATTTATTGCTTTTTCTATGGGACCCACATTTCTCGTCTTGGCATGAGCATCCAAGTCCAAACCTGCTGGGACCGGCCTAAGATCTCCATGAATGTGAAGCTGAGCTGGAAATAAAGGACATTTTATTTCTTCATATTGGGCACTGTATTAGCTTGCCTGCTGATTGGCTATATTTACCAAGACCCACACACTTTGTTCCCCCATCCTGGCTGGGTAAGATTCCTTTTGACCTTGGGGCCTGTTGACGTGGTTTTTGAGACCGCACCAACACAGAATAAAGTTTCCCAACAAATACTCTATCCTCTCTTGAACAAAGTATTCAACATGCTAAGATTGCGAGTAAGATCATGCTTTCAACTCCAAGGTTCCTTTAGTGCGAATAGGCTCAGTTTGGCTCGATGTGATATTGCTGGTATGTCAAGGGGACTTACACAATTGTTCAACGACTGACAGCAGACTAAGGGCTTTCGTGTAATTCGAATGATTTGGCAAATGAGCACAAGTTTCCTAATCCTAACCGGAAATGAATTGAATTTAAAAGGGTGTAGGGCCTAAGAAGTTTATGTTCTATTCTAAATGCAGGATATGTGGAGCTTCGCTTCAATAGACTTCAACCGGATTTCACCTAGCCTCATTTACGCCTTCAAGAAAATCGGTGCAATCTTCAAGGGAAACAAAAAGATGTTCAAGTTATAATTTAACATACATACACCATCGACGATATAAGTATGTAAACCACAACCGGTTAAACACAAAATAATCTCCAAATGAATTAAGGCAAACTTATCATCAACAAGCCGCTAGTGGTATGGAATAAAGCTGCTATCTCAATAAAACACCACACACCAAAGTAAGCTACTTGCATGAATTTGCTACTTGGATACAAAGGAAGAAGAAACCTTGCTAGCATTTCATGACAAGACTAATTCCATCATCAATGAAAAGATCTATTATCATAAAATGTGTTACACAACAATCTCCTCAAAAGTTTTCAAAGGGAAAACTTTCTCTCTTCTCCAAATTATGCAAAAATGCTCTACAATGCTACACTATCTAGCTCTAATGCTAATACTCTCTCAATGTCTACTATTCCAATGTCTAATCTAATTCTAATTTTCTAATGCCTTACAAATGAGGGGGACATATAGAGTGGGCCAGAATCGTGCCACCTCAGCCCTAAATAATATTGCCCTAAAAACCGCCACAGAGGAGAGTGGGGTAATAAATGCGCCATAATGTCCACCATCATCCTTCTAGAAGATTCCATTTGTAGACGCGTTCACACTGTTCTCGATCTTCTTTCTTGGCGTTGTTCTTTGACTTCTTCCACTTGAGGGTCTTCATTCTTCTTTTCATCTTGAGCCTTGAAAATGTTTCTTCAACACTTAGCCATTTTCTTGCAAACTTTCTTCCTTCATGTGAAACTTGTAACTTCATCTTCCTCTGAAAGTTGTAATATCATCGCGGATCACTTAAATCATCAACGCTTGGCCTCAACATTTCTCCTGCAAAACAAGCAAGGAGAGGGGTATTAGAATACTTCATGATATAAACTTAACTCACTTACCTGATCCCCACGCTTTGATCTCCAAGCGTTCATCGCCAACTTCGTGTTCAAGTTCATGCCTTAGACAAACTTCATCTTTGGGAAATTCATTTCACCTGCTGGAGCTCTGATAACCTCGATTTTATTCATTTCTGGCTTAAGTAAACTATCTTCACGGAGGACTGAAGCAAATTCACCTAGGCAGTTCCTTTCAAATTCATCTTGAAAACACATTTTCTTCACACTTGCCTTAGAAGATTTTCAAATTTCCCTTAGGAAATTCATCAACCTGGTGCCCACTTAAAATCTTCATCCCAGAATCCTCGACAAGCTGGAGAAGACCTTAAAATCAACTCCTCATCGGCAATCTTTGATACCCAGAAGGAAATTTTCTCCAGAACGCGTCGAATTCATGGGTGCCCAACGAACGGGTTCATTTAATTTTCTTGAATTTTGAACCTTGGAAAATATTCTTTCATCAAATTTGTTCTCGTTCTTTGGTCCCCTCTGAGAATTTTGCTCTGACTTGGAAATTTTTTAATAATTCTGTATAGCTGGCATTCACTGACTTCACCATTGAAAAATTTGCTCGTGCCTCAGGAAAAAGATTTTATCACTTCATCAAACTTAGGCGTTTTTCCCAAGGAAGAAAATATTTTGCCTTAGAAAATTTTTAAATCACTTTGAAAATTTTTGCCTTAGGAAATTTTATTCAACTCTGTCTGCCTTGCCTGTGAGAGAAAATTTCATTTCATCAACTTAGAAAATTTTTCTTTCACGCCTGGCACACTTGATTTAACTCCACACTTGCAAGGCAAATTTATTAAAAATTCCAACGCCTTAGAGAAATATTTCATCACCCTTCTTATACTTTATTTCACTTTGCCACCCTTGGCGCATAGCATTTGGAGAATAATATTACCACGCCTAGCACTTTATTTCATACTTCACATGCCTTAGGAAAATTCTCCAACATCCACCACTCATCACCCTCAACGCCTAGCACTTTTTATTACACCACCACACTTACTCTTTACTTGGCGCATATTAACATGTGTGAAGGATAAAACCACGCCCAACATCTTGTTCTCACACTCCACACGCCTTAGGAAAATTCTCCAACATCCACCACCTTGAGCGCATTTATCACTTAGAGAAATTTGAAACCACGTCTAGCATATTATCCTCCCTTGAAAGACACTTAAATTTCCACGCCATGCCTAGCAATATATTCTATTAAGTTCCCAACGCCTAGCATTAACTTTGTATTCACCACGCCATGAAGTATTTTTTTTCACTTTATTTACCTTCTTTCACTCCATTCACTTACCTTTTACCACATAAACTTGGGCGCATTTCTATGTAGGTGGAGGATGACTCTTCGTATTCCACCTTTTGTCCTCACTTGAGCTTGTTTGGGCGCATTTCACCCCTTGAGGAGGACGAAACTTGTTGACTGGTTGACTTTCTTGGTTTTGGGCGCATTTTACATGCCTAGGAGGATGAAAATCTGCAACGCCACCTCCCTTGGAATATTCCCCCTTTTGTTTTTGTCTTTACTTGCCCTTATTTGGGCGCATTTCATGCATGAAGGAGGATAAAGTTTGAAACGCCCCTTTGACCTTGTTGACTCCTAAACATGGGCGCAAATAGCATGGTGAGGTGGATGAGATTCTAACGCCTTAGACTTCTTGTTGGGCGCATTTGCTACATGAGAAGGATGGGCGCAAATGGAGGGTGGTGGAGGATATCTCCATGCCTTAGAAATTTTTTTCTCATCAACCTCTTAGAGTGGGCGCATTTAGGCTAGGGAGCAGGATGAAGTTTTAACTTAGAATTTTTTTAGCATGCAAACTCTCAAGGTAGGCGCATTTTGCCTAGGCAGGTGGATGAAGTTCTTGACTTTCCTTGACTTTTTGCAACTTGGGCGCATTTTGCCCTCTGAGAAGGACGAGCCCAACACTTAAAGAAATTTCATGACCTCCAGCTGAGATGGGCGCATTTTCAAGGAAGTGAAGGATGAAGTTCCAGACTTAGCCATTTTTCTCGTCCTTGCCAGCTTCTCATACCCTGCTATTTATAGTAAGTCCTCTCAATTTCGTACTCTGAAGCCCGGAATGACTTGAAATTTCACGTGCATCCTCATAACCTTGTTGCCCTGTCGACACTGCGCTTTTAGTCACCCCGCTATTTTTAGCCTGTTTCCAAGTGGCTTACTATAAATAGTTCCCCTTGTTCTATAGCCCTATGCCCGATCGAGTTGAAATTTTAATGAGACGCTCCTCACCACGGACTGTCCTACGACACTGTCGCATGCAATGATTTACTATTTTAGCATGTTTCAAATTGACTTACTATAAATAGTAAGTGCTCCGTCGACTTGAAATTTCACCAGAGATAGCCTGAAGAACGCGATCGCGTGGTTTACACCGATTTTGAAGATTCTGAGTTTTAACGCTATTTTAGGCTCCAAAGCTGGAAACCCTAATTCACTCGCATGCGGTATCAAAAGATCTCCGTTTGCTCTCGTTTTTGCGACTGCGATCAGCTTGTGATTCTGAACTGCCGGGTGGTGGCTGCCGGGACACACCGCTAAAAATAGCAAGTTCCTTACTGAGTGACTATCTTCATTTGCATGTCACACCATCGCGAAGCCTCGAAAACCCATCGGAATCACCGACATGCAAAAGAAACCTCGACATGCAAACCCTAAAAATAGCCTCGGAAGGTTGAATCCTGAGAAGTGGTCATCTCGACTTGCATGTTACATCATCGTGAAGGTCTCGAAAAACCTGAAGGAATATCCGGACATGCAAAGAAAAATTCTGCATACGGACCACGAAATGCGTTCGGGCGGTTGCTAAAAATAAAGTAAGTTATTTTTTGCTCAAATTTTGCGAAAGCAGACTGATATACTACAATCGCGATTATTTGGAATCTCAAAAATGTTGTGAATCGCCTGTAATCTCACACTTACTAAAAATAGTAAGTACCTCGGAATCTGATAAATTTTTGCTGAGAGCCTGCTGGAAGCATACTGACAAGAACGTTAAGCTCAAATTTCAAGTTATTCACCTCGTTTGACTTCAAATTGGCTGGAAAGACTCAAACCCTAATTTCAGACTTGGCCAAATTCATGTTGAAGCTTGCAGACGAGAACGTCCCCAGAAAGTAGACCATCAGAAAAGAGACAGACAGAGAGAGAGAGACCAAAAACCAAAGCCAAAATGACCAGAATGGAGCAAAAATTAGGGGTCCCCATCTTAAATGGGGCGATGTGTGAAAAGGTCACAATAGGGCCCACATAACCTTAAGTCTTTAAGTGTTGCATAAGAAAATTCAAAATTCAAAATTCAATATTGGACATTTACCTCTAAGGTGTCATGGTATTATTTACGCCGAAGGCGTATCCTATTTGAAGTGGGCGAAGCTAACTTGAGAGATCAACGACGTCAAACTCAGCAGAGAGGGTTTCCGACCATGCAAATATAATGTCCCCTTCTCGAGCATGATCTTTTCAGTTGACCGTTGGCCTATTCCGGAGACCCGTAGGCTACTCGGAAGATGAAATTAGGGTTTCGTGTTTTGGAGGTTGCTAATGCTCGTGAATTGATGATTGAATGATGGATTCTTTCTGGGTTTTCAGAGAGCTTCACAATGGTGTGTTTTCTTGGCATTCTGAGCACCTTCAGGAATTTACTATTTTTAGTAAATTCTATTTCTGGCAGTGGTCCTGTCGTTCTCGGCACAGTTGGCTTTCCTCTTCAGTCGACTCAGTTGGTTTGTTCAATTTTGGCCTTGGGATGCATTTTCGGAGAGATAAGTTCATTTCATTTAAATAACATTATATTTTAATGTTATAGTACCCCCTTGGCCTAATCTCATAACTTGATGTTGTATTAAAAGGTGGTCTTTAAGGGGTGGCGCCTCATTGAGGTAATTTTATAATTATTTAAGGTCAAATTAAAGCTTTAAGTTGGACGCCTATATTGAAGAGATGAATTTCATTAAAGTCAAAAATGAGCCTTGAAGAAAGTGATGCCTTTTCTTGGAGGGAAAAGAATTAGGGTCTTCACTTGGTTATCTTTTGTCTACAGGAAAGTTATGCTGCCGGAATGGTATTGGGATTGCTTCGAGGAATGTATGCCTCCTAGCTTGGCATTGCTTCTCGCTTGAGAGATAGCGACTAGTGATGAGGTAGTGGTAGATTGAGTGATTTGTAGTGTGATTTCTGCATTGTAGTAGTTGTGTGGCTTTGTAGTTCAGTTTATGCATATTAGTGAAATTCTGGAATTGTCTCTTCCTTACAGCAGATTGTTGTTTTTATTCATAAGTCAAAAAATACAAAAAGAATCATTCTGGGTATTGCATTTATCTCTTTGTTTGTGAGGGGCGACCCTTTCCTCTAAGTTGCAGATTTTTTAATGAAGTCTTGAATTTTTAAAGGCAAATCGCCCTTCCTTGAGGGCCGTACCATTTGACATTGCCTTGAAATTCGTGCATAAATAATATGGGATCTTTGGATTAGTTTTTCAGTGTTTTAACTTGGTCGCCTTCATCATTAGGGTATATTGCATTTGGTTTCACATCAATAGGACGAGTTGTGAGAGAGATATGATCATTTTAGTGTGGTGTTAGGTTGCTGGTTATATATTTTAAAGTGCAGGTCTGTCTAAATCAGAATCATCAGTTTGGTCTTTGAGTGAAGTTATTGGTCTTGGCATTCTTGTTAAGCAAAGGAGAGTCCTCTTATATGATGCAACACAAATTTGTTATAATCCTATGCTCTTGGCAGGCAATCTCTTTCATATTGTAAGCTGAACAGTAGTACTGTCAGCAATCTTATCTTTTCTACTTATTGAATTGTAATACTTAGCATCTCCGTCATATGGTAGCTCCAATTCCATCTCGGGTTGGAAAGCACATTCTTGACGTCGAGTTATTTTCAGCATATTAGTTGGTAGGGATCCTCTGACCACATGCTCGTCGTTCTCTGACGCATTCTTGGTTAGAGTTCTTTGTATCAGCATTTCAATTAAGACCTTCTGACCATATGCTCGTCGTCATTCGGCGCATTCTTGGTTAGAGTTCTTTGTATAAGCATTTCAATTAAGATCCTCTGACCATATGCTCATTGTCATCCGGCGCATTCTTGGTTAGAGTTCCTATTCAGCATTGCATTGAGATCCTCTGACCATATGCTCACACCTTGCCCAATTCGGGATCCTGGTGTACATTCTTGGTTAGAGTTGAATTCCGCAACGTTTGGTTTAAGTGCTATCCCTAACGATTGTGTAATTGCTCTGTTTATTGTAATCAAAAATTGAAAAAATTGGCTCGGAATATTTTAGCAAAGCATCACAACCTCTCAAAATTTTCAGAAACAACAAAGTGAAGGGCAAATGGCAATTCTCGCACGCAACTTTTGCAGAATCCCCAATAGCAGGAGGCAGATGCAGAGTCACCATTCTCATCATCTTCGTCTTCTTCAAGTAAGAGATAGGCAAAGTAAGGATCCGCAGGTGGTGGCAACAGAACTGGGCTCTGTTGTTGAGCCATGCCATTTCAAGTTTAAAGCCAAATTCCGCAACCTTTGCTAGCATCCTCCCTGCCCATGCCAAAATGGGAGCTTTGGAACAGTATGTACATCCATTGAAGCATAAAGAACAGAGGAATTGGTGAGGGAAGAGTTAGGGATTGATGTTTACATGCATGAAGTGAAGTTCAGTTCAGTTATGGTTCAGTAATCTTCAGTTGCATGTAGTTAGTTTCAGTTGAATGCTAGTTGACTTCAGTTAACTTGGAATGCATGACTAATGACTTGAGTTGCATGACAGATAACAGCTGACTACTTTCAGTTAACAGAGGATCATCATTCTTGCATGAATGGTGGAGAGATATGTTTCAGTTAACAGAGAATGACTTGGACCCACCTTGGGCGCCCAAGTTGGCTTCTTGGAGTTAACACTTTTGCATGCTAAGATATTTCAGAAGGCTGAGTTAAGTGGGCCCATTCTTGGGCACCTACTTTGAGGATAAGCTTTGAAAATATCTTTGGAATAAAGGTTGAGTTATGACTTCAGTTTGGGACACCCAAATGGATGAAGGAGTTGATTTGACATTGTTCTTCACAGTTGAACTCTACTTGCAAGAAATAGGCGAAGGTTTTTGGTGATAAGCTTTGAGCTTTGTAATTGTAACTCTTTGGAGTTTACAAGGTTGATTATTGCCTATTTATCTCAAGCAAGTTGAAGAGAGTTTGTATCAGTTTTTATTGCAGGTTGTGAAAAAGATTTGTTGAAGGCAGAAGAAGCATCTCAAGCAAGGATTGGAATTATTGTAATCTTATTCTGAGATTAAATAATACATTGATTCTTGGTGGAGTTTTTTCCGGAAAGGGTTTCTCCACGGTATATGCTGTGTATCTTCTAATATTCTGTCTAATTCTTCTAAAACCTTCTGTCTTCATTCTACAAATGATAAAATGAATTAATCAGATAATCACCCACAAAGAATCTGTAAAAAAGAATACATATTTAGATCAACAATTATAAAGCTTTACAAAGTATTAAGCTACATAAACACCTCAATTTTCAACATGGTGGTGGCAAAGATTGGGCTCCTCTTGCGGCATACGGTGGTGGTAGAGATTTGGCTCCTCTAACAGCATCTGATCCATATTTGGGTCTGCAGGCTATAGATCCGTATGCTTTTGCTTATCAGAAACAACTCCCAGGAGATCAACTCTCTACTGGTGTTGGTATCCCTGAGTTAGAGTACCGAAATAGGTTAGACCCGAATATTGACTCTGTTTATTGGTAGGGAGTGGATTTTGACTATCGAAAGAGATTGGTAGAGGTTCCTGTGGAAAGCTATTATGCAGACCCTCTGAAGTATTACCAAGGCACGTGAACTGTTTGACAAAATACCTGAAAAAAATCTCATCTCATGGATTGCGATGATTGCAGAATATGAACAAAATGGATTTGTTGAAAGGCTTTAGACTTTCAAGCAAATGCAATTGGCAGGTGTAAAGCCAAATTCCACAACCTTCGTTAGGAGCTTCGGATAGAGTATAGTGGGACAAATGATCTTGAGCTTAATCATTTTGATTTGTAAAATCATTTGATTCTTCCTTCTTCTGTTCCACATATAGAGCTGAGCTTGCAGATGAATGATCATTCTCCTTTAGTCTATTATTTTTCACACCAGCTTCTATGATTTCTTCTACTTCTTTTATAGCTCCAATTCCGATGTAGTTTAAGCTAGACCCACCTTCTGGTTCCTCTATCTCTTCTGTGGAGTCCCTATAACCAATTTTGGCCACTTTCAAAGTGAAGTATTTCTATTTGCCGTTGGGATCCATTCAAGATAAAATGTCAAGTTAGAGTGAAACCAGGGTAAAATGGAGATTAATGATCAAGATAAACCAGGGTAAAATGGAGATTAATGATCAAGATATTCAAGATCAAATGTCTGAACAGAGTGTAACCAAAGATAATTGCATTATTTTATCATCTCCTTCACTGATTAGCCAGAATGCGTTGACAGAAAGTTGCATGCCAAGGTCCTCTGGCTCCTGAAAATTTTAACAATAGAAGTGCTTCCATGAATCCAAGGTATATACAGCTTTACAACCCAATCTAGTGATTTTTTGTAGATTGAGCAATTTCCTTTTCTCGGGTATAAAATCATTTGAACTTGTCAATTATTGACAATTAAGATATTTTACATCAAAATAAACTGAAAATAATTTTTAAATATCTTGTTCAATACACATCGTGATCTACTCTAATTTTTTTTTAAAATGTTTGCAAAAAATAGACCAAATTTTTTTCCTAATTGATCTTCCATACCTCTTCGGCGTACCATTGCACACCAAGGTGCAATTGCTAGTTTTAAAGTTTTAAGGTTTTAAACCTCTCTGATTTGCTAGGCCCACATTATGGCTGGCAATATTCCTTGCTGTTGGGCATAGTAAATAAAATTGTGGGTGTTTTAATACCTGCAGTGGCTGTCACCTTGCTGGGCGACAGATACATATTATTTGGTTGTCAGACGCTTCACCTTTTACACCTGTTTTTGGCCCTTCCCCTGCTGCTATATATCCTATTTGATCTGTTGCGTGGTGTTCTTCTTCCTAATCATAGGCAGGGTTGTTATGTTTGAATGGCAATTACAAATTTTAAATTTATGCTGCATAAAATGTCGCGACAGTAACAAATTTTGCTCATCCTAAGGGTTGTAGGTCCTGCCTTTATGGCTGGCGACAGTCTCATGGACAGATTCGTTTCATTCATGAGATGGCTCTTTCAGAATACATGTATATATGTTGTGAGCTGCAATGAATAAGGGGGTTCATGGGAATACTCATTCCTGGCTGGCAGGTTGTGGGTAATAATTTATCCACAGGAATAGTACCTGCTGGGTGCTGGTATCCTCTACAGAATCAACCAAAAATATGTGTGAGGAGAGAGAGAAAAGATACAAAAGAGGGACAGAGGAGTGTAGTACAATAGCATTGTAATATCTTCCTCCTTAACTGAGGACTGAAAGCTGTATAGAAGACATAGGATATTTAAAGTTATGTTCATACTCCTTATCTGGTTGTAACTGACAGAGAGGTGTGAAAGACTCTCTGTATGTGACGATCAAGAGGACTGCATGACTGTGTATGCCTTTAAGGCAAAGTTGTAATCTGAAATTGATGAATAAAGATTGTGCTTTGTGTTTGTTGCTTCCACAATATGTTTGTTAGTTGCCGTTGCGTTTAAGCTGCTAGGATTAGCCGCCCGCCACTGGGCTCCTGATCCTGGACTGCATCATCAACTGATTTATATGCATAGTTGTGCTAATTAGTAATTACAAACCATGTTTAACTAGCACAGCAATATTTAATAGTTATCACTCAGATTCATAATAAGAGGCATTAATGGAATAAAAACCTTGGGGAATAAACGAGAGAAAGTGGTGATTGTTGGTTGTCAAAATTGCAACTTCATTCTCCTAGAGCTGACATTCAATATCAAGGCAAGGGAAACAATATAAAATTAGATAGAGAGGCAAGATTCATCATCAAAGAGTGGACAGTTATGTACCAATTAATAGGAGAGGGTGTAGGTGTTCCTGAGGTCACTAAACAAGATAATTAGAGAGAAATATAAGATAATAATTTACGCCTTAAGCAACCATGCCCTATGGCTGCCTTGAAATAACCTAGAAGGTCTCAATTTGAACATATGAAAACAAGAATGCACATGCACCCAAAAGATGTGAACAAATTTTTACCTTTAGATAAATCCCTTTTGGACACTTGTGCAACTTGTAAACCACACACGCATGATTCTCTAAACGTGTATCAGATTTGAGTTCTCAAAAGATTCATTAGGAGTTATAAAATTGAACTATGCAAGTAGGCAAGGGAGAAACTAACACTAAAAAGATATAAAAGATGTACTATATATTTGAATTCTCAAAAAATTCATTAGGAGTTATAAAATTAACAATGCAAGTAGGTAAGGGAGAAACTAACACTAATCACATGGGTAGTTGAGTCAAAGATGAAGCCTCGAAAAGAAACACATTCACAAGTCCAAACATAAGAACTAAGCATGCAATCAAAAACCAGAAGTGTGGCTCTCTGATGTTCCAAATGTACACCTCTATATATTAGAAACATTCATGGCTAAGCATACTTCAAACATCCATTACTGAACAAGACAAATTCATATGATGTATCAAAGGGGTTTGTTCAAATGAACTTTGAAATGGTTTTACGAATCCCTATGACTAACTGATTAATGCAACACCAGGTTAGCACATCTAGCCTTAGGAATAGATATGGTGCATCTGTTCCTTGAAATCACCGAGACAACTACGGAGACACTTGTATCATAAAAAAGCTTCAGCAATCCATACCTTCTCTAGACGTGTAGCATGTGAAAATAAAGTTTGAACCGCACATATTGATACCCTAGATTAAACTTGATTAGTGGACACAACTATTTATAGCAGGATTGAGTCCAAGACCAACCAACACCACAACTTCTGATTTTTTCTTACATATATAGCTTTATACATTGGCCTAAAACCCACATGATGTTGCCATTTATCTCAATCTTAAGGCTCTGCAAGATACACCAGCCCATTGTTTTAACATTTGTTTTACTTTCATCAAGAGGACAAGTTTAGATTTGATCTTTGGGTATGATTAGGTGAGTTCTCTATTGGATTTGAACTTTGATAGAACAGGTAAACATTCTCTTTGAACAACACACAACTCCTGGCAACCACCAAACCTATGCATTGAATTCCAGTCTTCATTAAATGCTGGAATGTTGGCCCATGACCAAAGATTTGATTTTGCACTGTATTTCTGGCACATAGCATGGCTCTGATAATTTCTCTTTAATCTTGAGCCACTGCCTTTAAATTCACCCATTCAGCACTTGGCAGATCACATTGTCACCAATAGGCATACATCTATCTTCCATAGATCCCCTTGAGTTCAGTCACTGATGATGCATTGAATTCATAGCAATTTGCACACAACTTCTTCTGCACTCTTTGGTGCCAGGGTGTTTGTTGCTTTGCAAATTCACAGGCATAAGAAATGAGCTTAACACCTTTAAATCATGCAGTGTGACAAAAAAATATAACCGCTCTTACTAGATATTATGCAATTTGGGTCCAACATCCTACACCATATCTGCGTGGTGCCCTACATAACAATCACCTGAGCGCACTTGGACCCCTTAAGTGATATTGGTGATTTGTCCTTGGGACAAATGAAATTTGTTTTGTGCTCACCACCTTGTCACCACAGCATATCACACACTTCCGCACCAATAAGACATGGAGCAGTGGGCCCACAAGATTTCTAACTTAATATTGCATTGGTCAATAGCAAAGAGCTCATGATAATCCTCCTTGATGCATGAGAGTTGTTGATTCAATTGATCTAAGAGTTCGCGAGGCCCCAACCCAACATGAACATAATGAGATCATAGGAGGTGTGAGGGTTGTCCATCTCAAAAGACATGAATGGTCCTCACAACCCAATTCTAACACACTAAGATTTCACCCCTCAAAATTGCAAGGGCCGTTTGATCATCCAACTCACAACAAGATCTCAAGGCTATGTGAACCCACGGATATCATGATTACACACAAGAACTCAGGGAACCACCATCTCACTCTACACGAATGTGATTGCACTATTGGCATCATACTAAGCACGGGTGAGCATATATGAAAGGGGCCCATAATCAGTGATATGGAAATAGTAAACCAATGGGGTAACATAGGCCTGAAATATTAGCATTGAACTCAAACAGCTTGCACAGGTTGTAGATTTCATCTTGCACCCACATCTGATGGTTGATGCAATCATGGAGGAATGTTGAACACTGAAATGATAAGGAGATGCGAGGGCTGCATGATCAAAAGGAGATCAATGGCTCTAGGGCCCCTGATGACAAAATCTTCATTGTATACAATATGTGCTCTGCCACTAAATAAAATTGAGCTTTGCCCTCCACAACACTTGACATGATATCATTAAGCTCAAGAGCTCAAGCCATTTGTAACATAATATCAATGTTATGATTCCCTTAAGTTTGTACCATCAAATGATCAGAGAGGCTACCATGACTGCAACTATGAAGCTTGGTGATACACATGAATGGAACAATTATTCATAGGAGCTGGGAGCACAACACAAGGCAGAAATATATATTATAAACACATGGGCACAAGTTGATGCAAGGGCACAATCAAAGGATCAATAAAGGACTTAATTGTGCCCATTAAGCCAAATTTCTCAGATTGGTTATAACCAAGAAACATTGAATGAGACAAAAAATTAGGAAATGCCAAATGCAAGATTTTGGTTGAGGATGTGTACCCCCTGCTGGTGCAGCAAGAAGCTGAAAATATCTCCAGGAGTATACCGAGACTGAAAAATGAAACAGGCGAGAACAAAATGAGGAAAGACAAGATAAATATGTACAGGACAAGCAAGAGGAACCAAAACCAAACAAAAACAAAATTTCACAAGTACTGCATGTCAAGTCTCACAAAGAAAATTCTCTTGCCTCGGTCAAAGATAATAATTTCAGTTGAATGCTCTTTTTTGCATTGAAAATGTATACACTGCCCAATTGATGCATGTAATTTCTCACTCACATAAGCATGTGCATGAGGCCATCATCTTTGAAGAAGAAAAGTGTTGGATGTTTTTTATAACACTGCCCCGGATTTGGAAACAACACATCATGCAGCACATATGGATCAGCAAAAACACTATCAAAATACTCATGTCTGTTTGGCTCATACAATGCAAATTATAACCACAAGGGTCAGCAACATCATCCTGATACATTGGAAGTGGAGATGTGTTGGGGTTTATGCCTCCAAATATCTTGCTGAATGCCAACTGCCTTAGGTACATTAGCACTGAAATTAAGTGCCTCTTATTCACATGAAACAAAACTGCATACTTGGTTGAAAGACTGATCGGTAGACAACTCTGCATTCTTTGTACACTCTGAATGGGCCCCACTTTGTAGAACGGTCATGTTATCTAGACAGGACATTTCTTCTTCCCTATCAGCACTCAAGTTCTACTGAGTGCCTACACTCTCAAACTTGCTGACTTGATTAGCAGATATATCAATATCATCAAAACAAATAGATTTAGTGCCAAGGTTAGAAATCATTGCCTTAGTTACTTGAGTTATTAGTACAACCCAGACTATCTGCATCAACACAAGAAAGATGAGGCACCTCAGCCAAAGAACATGATTTTTCAACTTGCACCTCTGTTTCAACTTTCAAACCATTACTGCTGCAACTTGCTGCATACGAGATACCATTGCAATCAACCTCACCAGTGTTTTCACTTGCAAAATCATCAGACAATGCTAAACTAGCATCATCAACAATATCTTCTTCTGCCATGTCATCTTAAGTAGCAAACTCTTCATGAGATGGCTGGAAAAGTTCAAACCAAGGATATGGATCATCATAAATGGGCAATCAATCATTTAGAATCATCAATAGCAACCAGCTCACTATGACAAACATCCTTGTCTTCATGTGTGTCACTAGAAAGCCTTATAGATGTTGAGTTTAACAACCTTGAGATTCTTCTAATTTCATCAATGTGCTCTGCCCAAGAATAAGCATGCAAGAAAGTTGTAAACTTGTAAGGTTCACATCTTTCAAGAGAAGACCCATTCACTATGATGGCTCCATAGGACAACTGGCAGAAATTAATTCTTCAAGGTAAGAAAGCTCAACTATTTCCAACACAACATCATCAAACCTGGTATTAAATGCACAAATGGATTCTTCTTCACAAGTTTGAATTCTAGATATAGGATATGGAGGGCTTTTAAGTAAGCAAAATTGCCCTTTTGCTGCATGGGTTGTTGTCTAAGTGTTTCGATTTCTTGCATAATAGCAGCAATCTTTTGTTGGGTATCTGCTAGTTCTCGATAGGGATTAGGGGAGCTCTGATAGTACTCAACATCAAAATGGAGATCTTCACTAATGTATCCTTGGCCTTAATATTTTTCAAAATCGCAAGGCTTAGGGGATATGCTGGAGTAATGCGATGAAAGGGCCTAGAATAGGCCTTCCAAGCACATTCCTAATAAGAATCCATTATTTCACAATTCAATATATGCTTTAAAACATATTTCCATGCACCCTCTTACATGAGGGAATACACAATCACATTTATATCCATGAAGAGAGAACAAAAAAAATTGCATTTTAGAATTTGCTGCCTTGAAATGTGCATGTAGAATCAATGGCTAACACTTAATAGTAGCAAAGAACAATTAGGAACAATAGTAGTGTTGCCACCTCACACTTGAGGAAAACCTTGAAGCACAATCTGATCTTTAAGGGCGGAACATAGGGCTGGGTTTAGTCACCACTAGTAGAGTCTTCAAAATCAAATAGTCCATGGAATGATAGAACTTGGAACGCGTCCTTAGCAGAGCTGTCATTTGTTGGTTGTTAAATCTTCTACTTTACTGTCTTAAGAGTTTACACTCAATACCAAGGCTAGGGACACAATATTAAACCAGACAGAGAGGCAAGACTAATCATCAAATAGTGGACAGTTAGGCACTGTTGACGTGGTTTTTGAGACCGCACCAACACAGAATAAAGTCTCCCAACGGACGCTCTATCCTCTCTTGAACAAAGTATTCAGCATGCTAAGATTGCGAGTAAGATCATGCTTTCAACTCCAAGGTTCCTTAAGTGCGAATAGGCTCAGTTTGGTTTGATGTGATATTGCTGGTATTTTCAAGGGGACTTACACAATTGTTCGATGGCTAACAACAAACAGCAGACAAAGGGCTTTCGTGTAATTCAAATGATTTGGCAGGTGAGCGCAAGTTTCCTAATTCTAATCGGAAATGAACTGAATTTAAAAGGGTGTAGGGCCTAAGAAGTTTATGTTCTATTATTCCTAAATCACGGGGATATGTGGAACCCGTTTCAATAGACTTCAACAGATTTCCACCTAGCCTCCGTCAGACGGCCTCCAACAAAATCCCGGTGCAATCTTCAGAAATAGCAAAAAGATATTCAAATTATGGATGCTGCCATACACCATCAGGCAGCATATAAGCATATAAATCACAAGCCGAGAGATTAAACTCAAGATAATGTCGATTGACCACACAAAGGCGAGAACTTATCATCAACAAGCCGCTAGTGGTATGGAATAAAAGCGAAGCTATCTCAATGAAACACCACACACCAAAGTAAGCTACTTGCATGAATTTAAGCTACTTGGATACGAAAGGAAGAAGAAACCTTGCTAGCATTTCATGACAAGACGAATTCCATCATCAATGAAAGATCTATTATCATAAAATGTGTTACACAACAATCTCCTCAAAAGTTTTCAAAGGGAAAACTTTCTTTCTTCTCCAAATTATGCAAAATGCTCTACAATGCTACACTATCTAATTCTAATGCTAATACTCTCTCAATGTCTACTGTCTACTATTCCAATGTCTAATCTAATTCTAATTTTCTAATGCCTTACAAATGAGGGGGACTCCCCCTTTTATAGCTAGCCAAGTCCCAAAAGACGGCTAGGGTTACAATCAATAGAGTGGCCAGAATCGTGCCACCTCAGCCCTAAACAATATTGCCCTAAAAACCGCCACAAAGGAGAGTGGGGTAATAAATGCGCTATAATGTCCACCATCATCCTTCTAGAAGATTTCGTTTGCAGACGCGTTCACACTGTCCTTGATCTTCCTTCTTGGCGTTATCCTTTGACTTCTTCCACCTGAGGGTCTTCATCTTTGTCACTTGAGTTAACACTTAGCCAACTTCTTGCAAATTTTCCTCCTTCGAGATTGAAACTTGTCTTTATCGTGCTTCCACTTCAAGTCATCGTGCTCTGGCCTCAACATTTCTCCTGCAAAACAAGCAAGGAGAGGGGTATTAGAATACTTCATGATATAAACTTAACTCACTTACCTGATTTTCATGCTTTGATCTCCAAGCGTTCATCGCCAACTTTGTGTTCAAGTTCATGCCTTAGATAAACTTCATCTTTGGGAAATTCATTTCACCTACTGGAGCTCTGATAACCTCGATTTTATTCATCTCTGGCTCAAGTAAACTATCTTCACGAAGGATTGAAGCAAATTCACCTAGGCAGTTTCTTTCAAATTCATCGTCCGGAGGATTTCACTTTGAAAACACATTTTCTTCATTTTGCCTTAGAAATTTTCAAATTTCCCTTAGGAAATACATCAACCTGGTGCCCACTTAAAATCTTCACCTCAGAATCCTCGGCAAGCTGTGGAAGACCTTAAAATCCACTCCTCATCGGCAATCTTCGATACCCAGAAGAAAATTTTCTCCAGAACGCGTCGAATCCATGGGTACCCAACGAACGGGTTCATTTTATTTTTTTTCTGAATTTTGAACCTTAAAAAATTATTTCCCTGTGAAATTTATTCTCGTTCTTCGATCCCCTCTGAGAAGATTTACTGACTTGGAAAATTTGTATCAATCCTGTGGAGCTGGCATTCACTGACTTCACCACCGGCAACTCTGTTCACGCTTCAGGAAAATTCTATCACTTCTCGGAGACTTAGGCATTTTTCTAAGGGAGAAAATATTTTGTGCCTTAAGAAATTTTTTTTTTTTTGAATCACTTCGAAAATTTTATATCCAACTTGATCAACTTGGCTTGTGAAAATACCAACCACACTCAGAATTTTTTTTTTTTTTTATGAAGGCGCCTAGCACATTTTATTCTCTAATACCACCTTGCATTTTACTTCACATTTGGAAAAATATTTATGAAGCTCAAACGCCTTAGCAATATTTTCTTTTTCTCCACTTAACATCTTAGGCGCATAGTACTTGGAGAAAAATATCACCACGCCCAATACTCATCTTCACCAACACACACGCCTAGCAGAAATTCTCTAAGGCTCACCACCACACTTACTCTTTACTTGGCGCATAGCACACTTGAAGAGAACTTGAAATCACGCCTAGTACTTTGTTTTCACCCCACACGCCTTAGGAAATTATCTTCATACTTCACACGTCTTAGAAAAAATTTCTAACACCTTATAACTCCCATCACCCTTGGCGCCTACCACTTTGGAGAATAACGCCTATCATTTGCCTTGTGTTTACCACGCCATGAAGTGTCTTTCACTTACCTTTTACTCCACTTACCACTTTGCATTTACCTCTACCATCTAAACTTGGCGCATTTTGACATGCAAGGAGGATGACTCTTCATATTCCATTGTTTTGTCTTCACTTGACTCATTTGGGCGCATTTCCACCTAGGTGAGGGATAAAAATTGTTGACTTGTTGACCCACTTCTCCCTTGGGCGCATTTTGGCCTTGCTGGTGGATGAAACTTATTGACCACTTTGACTTATTCCTTTTAGGCGCGTTTCAGCTTGCTGGAAGATGGAATCTTCTCCAACGCATTAGCTTTTGTCCTTACATGCCCTGATTTGGGCGCATTTAGCCTAGGGTGGAGGACGAGTTTGTTTGACTGCTTTGACCTATTGCAATTTGGGCGCATTTCTTGCCTTGAGGAGGATGGAATTTGAAGTATGGGCGCATTTGGGCAAGGGTGAAGGATAAGCTCTCATACTTAGAATTTTTTGGCATCTTGCTAGCATGTGGGCGCATTTTAGATAGTGTGAAGGATAAAGCACTTTGACTTTCCTTGACTTTCTTGTGAGTGGGCGGATTTTAGTAGTGGAGGAGGATAAAGTTTTATACTTAGAACAATTTTGCTATCAACCCTCTTCCTTGGGCGCATTTCATCATAGGAGGAGGATGAAATCTTTCATGCCTTAGAAAATATTTTAACCTTCTTGAGCTTCCCTTGAGGGCGCATTTTACCCCTGCTACAGGATAAACTTCATACTTAGAATTTTTTTATGCCTCCTCACTAGCTGGGCGCATTTTGCCATGGCTGCAGGACGAAGTTCTGGACTTAGAAAATTTTCCTCGTTTTTGCCAACTTTCACGCCCTGCTATTTATAGTAAGCCCTCTCAATTTTGTACCTCTGAAGCTCGGAATGACTTGAAATTTTGCGCACTGCATCCTCACTGGCTTATCAACCTGTCGGCACTGCCATTTTTAGCTGACCTGCTATTTTTAGCAGGTTTCTGAAGGTGGTTTACTATAAATAGTAACCTCATGTTTTTGATAGCTCCCATGCTCCGATCGAGTTGAAATTTGAATGAGGCGACCCTCACCACGTGACCTTACTGCTGACACTAACGCATGCACTTGATTTACTATTTTTAGCATGTTTCCAATCTGACTTACTATAAATAGTAAGTGCTCCGTTTGACCTGAAATTTTACCAGCAGATAGCCTGAAGAACGCTGATCGCAGTGGTTTACATCGGATTTTGAAGATTTTGACTTTTGATGCCTATTTTTAGGCTCCGAAGCTGGAAACCCTAACTCGCTTTGCATGCATCCCAAATGAACTCTGTTTGCCTTTGTTTCTGTGGCACTGCAATCAGCTCGTGATTCTGAACTGCTGGGTGGCGGCTGCCGGGACACACCTGCTAAAAATAGCAAGTTCCTTACTGAGTGAGAATCCTCGTTTGCATGTCATGCCATCGCGAAGCTCTCGAAAAACCGATCAGGAATCATCCGATATGCAAGAGAAACCTCGACATGCAAACCCTAAAAATAGCCTCGGAAGGCTGAATCTTGAAAGCGGTCATCTCGACTTGCATGTTACATCGTTGCGAAGGTCTTGAAAAACCCATCAGGAATATGTAGACATGCAAAGAAAAACTCTGCATCTGCACCCTGAAATTTGCTCCGGAAGCTAGACTGCTAAAAATAGTAAGTTATCTGTTTTCGCTCAAATTTTGCACATGAGTAGCCTGAGATGTTCCGAATGCAGTATGACGATTGGAATCTCAAAAATGTTGACGAATCGCCTGTAATCTCACACTTACTAAAGATAGTAAGTACCTCAGAATCTGATGAAAATTTGCCGGAAGCCCGCTGGCAGCATACTGACAAGAACGTTAAGCTCAAATTTCAAGTTATTCACCTCGTTTGACTTCAAATTGGCTGGAAAGACTCAAACCCTAATTTCAGACTTGGCCAAATCCACACTTAAATTCACTGACGGGCGCAACCCCAGAAAGTAGACCATCAGAAAAGAGACAGACAGAGAGAGAGAGACCAAAAACCAAAGCCAAAAAGACCAGAATGGAGCAAAAATTAGGGGTCCCCATCTTGAATGGGGCGATGTGTGAAAAAGATCACAACAGGCACCAATTAACAGGAGACATCTCCTCTACACTTTAGGCTCTGCTAAACCTAGGAGGGTGTTTTTTGAGGTCCCTGAACAGTACAATTAGAAAGAAATACAAGATCACAATTTAGGCCTTAAGTAACCATGCCCTATGGCTTCCTTGAACAGACCTACAAGACCCCACTTTGAGTAGATGATAACAAGTATGTACATGCACCCAAAATATGTGAACATACTTTTAAATGTTAATGTAAGTCCTCTAAACCATTGCATTTACATGTGTAAATTGTAAACCACACAAGCATGATTCTCTAAATGTGCATCGGATTTGAGTTCCCCAAAGATTTAGCAGAGTTATAAAATTGCACCATGCATGTAGGCAAGGCAGAAACTGACACTAAACAGATATGAAAGATGTATTATAAAGATTTAAATGGTGGTGGAAAGACAAGTTGTAGTAAATTGGTGCCTTGATTACATGGGCAACTGAGTCAAATATCAGGCCTCAAAGACAAACACATTTACAAATCCCAATGTGAGTATTAAACATGCAATGGAAAACTGGAAGTGTGGTTCATTGACACTCCAAATGCACACCTATATGTATTAGAAACATTTATGACTACGCTTACTTCAAAGATCCATACTTGAACAAGACAAATCCATATGATGTACTAAAGAGGTTTGTGTAAATGTACTATGAAACAATTTTACAATTCCCTGTGTAGACTAACTGCTTAATACAAGACTAGACTAGCAGATATTGTCTCAGTAATACAAATGGCATATCTATGGAGACACTTGAAATTATCGAGACAGCTATGGAGACACTTGTATCATAAAGAATCTTTTGCATTCAACACCTTCTCTAGACTTGCAACATCAGAAAGCATGAGAAGATAGAGTTTGAACTGCATAGATTGATACCATAGAGTCAACTCTATTAATGCACACAAATATTTACAGGAGGACTGGGGTCAAAAACAACACTACTTCTGATATTTTTTACATATATAGCTCAATATATTGCCCTAAAACCTACAAGATGTTGCCATTTGTCACAATTTGAAGGCTTTGCAAGATACTCCAACTATTTGTTTTAACATTTATTTTACTTGCACCAAGAAGACAATATCAGATTTGATCTTCAGGTATGAGCAGGTGAGATCTCTATTGGATTTGAACTCTAATAGAATAGGTGGACATTCTCTTCAAATTGCATTTAGCTACTTGCAGCCGCATACCTTTGCGTTGATTTTCAGTCTTCATTAAATGCTGGATGTCAGCCCATGGCCAAAGATTTCATTCTGCACTATATTTCTTGCCCTTAGCATGTTTCCAATAATTTCACATTAATCTCGCCTACTACCACTTCCAAATTCATCCATTCACTAGTCACCAATTCACATTGTCATCAACATACCCACATCTAGCCACCATAGATCCCCGCAAGCCCAACAGATAGAGTATGGGAAAAGCAGAGTTTTACCAAGAAGAAAAATACAGGTGTTCCAGGGTCCATGATAGAACAATAACACTACAGTGCACACATTCTTAAGACCATTGTGGTACAAAAATAAAATATAACTTTTTCTCTGCTGCTGTCTTTTTTACCATGTGAGGTTCTTCTATAGGGTGTATTTGGTTTTCTTATGTGGGTGCCATTGTTATGTCTTTGCATTCCTTTACCATTTCTATCACTGCATCTTGGAAGGATATGTTAATTGAATCTTCTACCATGGTAATAAAACAAGTACTTTCTGTTTATGGTAGCACAGAACATATTTTCAGTATGCATAGCTTGTAAGGCACTCACCTTTGTATAGAGTTCTTTTCAGTGTAGAGCTTTAAATTATCTAATTTTTCGGTAGTCTAGTGATGCATTTAGTCATGTACACATTGGATTTGACCATGGGGATGTAGAAAGCAGCATGCTGTATAAATTCAATTTTTAGTCGATTTGTTTGTTGATTACCAGTAACTTGTTCATTGGATAAACAGCATAATCATATTGGCACATGTATGACAAATTGTAGCAGTTATAAGTTGTGCTATTACATATCACTTGTTTATCATATTTCTTAATATTTGTACTAGTTGTTACAGATTATTCTAGTGTTATTACACAGATATAAATGACAACAAAGTTAACTTTTTTTTTCTCCTGAATGATTATGCTTACTTTTAGAAAGTTTTCCTAGCTTGAGTTATGCTCGTTGAAGATATTTTACTGTTACAAGTGAATGAGTAAAGTCTGACCTTTTGATCTATACACCAGCACCTCAGAAATTTTCTAAAGATGGCTTTGAAGAACATCTGCAAGTGAATCATCTGTCACCAGCACTACTTACGCTTTTGATGCTACCCTCTCTAATCAGAGGTTCTCCTTCACGGGTAGTGAATGTAAACTCTAATGTAAGTTTCTCATCACTTATGCAATGTATGCTGCATTGGAAATATTAAATACAACATGTCTATATAGATTCTTCATTTTCTATTGGGGAAAGGTTACAAATATGGCTCACAACAGCATCAAAGTGTCAAATCCCAGAACAGAAAATATCCATAAGGCATACAAAGACCCAGAAGCCCCATGGGCAGCAAAACATAGCATCCCCATACAGCCAAAATGGGGGAATTACCAGCCCTTCACAAGGCAGCAGTTACACTATACTTAATAAAAAAATCCATCTTCTAAGACAGCTAGCATATATCATATCAGAGTCAATAAGGTCATAATCAACAGCATCAATTAGACATTAATAATGTGAATTGACCTCAGAATTGCTGTTAGAAGAAGAATTACCAGTTTTTACAATGTGAATAGGAGTGAAACTGGTTGGCATATCACTATCAAACACTTCAACTCCTGGATTCTCCATATAACAGTCATCGTTATGATTGTAATCCTGTACCTTGGATTTTCCACCTCTTAAAACACCTTCAGCTGGCCCTGGCAAACTAGCAACAGCACTTGATGTGCAACCTTGAGCTATACTAACCAGTTTTCCCGATCCTTGATTAGCATTACCTGGGATACTGGCATCTGCATTGTCTTCTTTCACCAGTTCAGAGAAAAGGAGAATATTCTGGACAGCATCAATTGTAATGGGCCATCCATCACAGTCATCATTAATGTCTTCAGGGACACCCTGTCTCCAAAATCATTCTTGATTCCTTGTCAAAACCCTGCTGCATAATATTTTTGACCTTTTCTTGACTCTTGTTAACCCATGTTGCGACCTGCAAGGCAATCAAATGAACTGTTACTTCTCTTGAGAAGTCTGTGAGATTCCTTTCAACTATTTCAAAAAATTCATTATTCCTTGCATTCCATAGGAACCAGAAGACTTAAGATGACAACAACAACCAAAATTTTACCTTAAGCTTTTACAATTTCAGACTACATGAAATAGACCCAAACAGGATGTCAAACTAATCAATTTGATTTTTCTTTGATAGATTGACGCACAGGAAGGAAGCAACTCCAAACACATTTGGCATAGGGACATAAAAAGGAAACGTGAATAACAGACTACACCAAGCAATAGTGTTGACACTTATTCATATTAGGAAAGATAGATAACTTTTGAAAAGGGACTATCTATCTAAAAGAAGCATTTTTGGCCAAATACTTGCAGACCAGACACCTCAAATCTCTTCGCCCAAATTCCAGAATTATCAGATCTCCCCCATATGGTATTAAGTTTCTCAATTGGCTCTTCTGAGTATGAAATAATAGCATAGATATATCTTCTCGTGGCATCCAAAAATTTGCAGCCATCCAACCCATGAATTTTCTTCCATTTATCCTTCTCATCAAAGCATTTCAGGGCACATGACTTGTTTCTCAACATTGTGGATCATGGTAAAAGTCTTTCTATAAGTGTCAAGCAAATTATAGGTGACCCTCAGTTGTTCCCAAAGACTAATACCCTCATCATTCACAATGATTTCAAAAAATTTGTACGTCTTTCAGCCCAGTCCTTGGCAGAACACCCAGTGGCCAAGGTCAATGGTTTATCCTTGTACCACAAATTCCATCAAATAGACCTTCCTTCAAAAGCAACTTTCTTAGTTTCAGACTGGCCCTCATTATCCTTTACAAACTTGCAGGCTTTCCATATGGACCCAAATATATGAGAACTGCCAGGCCTGACCAAAATGGGGGAGAAAAGGATATCCATCAGGGGCATCTCTTTCCATTCTATTTTTTCTCTCAGGGAGCCAGCACAAATATTATTCCTTGGCAAGATATTGCATGGTTCATTGCCTGATAACTGATAAACATTTGATGATCCACTTAACTGCCAGTGAAACCCCATGCAGGAAAATATTTTTCAAACTCATTCCACCTATTTCCTTTGGTTTCTTACATGCATCCCATGAGACTGCATATCTTTTTTAAGAACCCTTTTCATCAGACCAAATGAAACACCTTATTACCTTTGCAAGTCGATTGGCTTGGGCTGGACAAACCAACCAACATGATTAGCAGTACATAATATAAGATGAGCAGCAGACTTTTTGGTATGCTTGAAATCTTCATGCAAGGGAAAGAAACTGACATTGCCATTTAGAATTATTTTTTTCAGAATTTTATGCTTTTTCAACTCCACATTTCCTTAAAGAAGGGTTCAATGCAAAGGGGATACCCAAGTACCTTATCATCTTGCTGAGACCACCACAAGTCCAACTCTTGTCAATTAGCCATTTTGGAGATTATCAGACCAACACAATATATAAGATTTTTGTACAGATATTTTTAGATCCTGAAACCCAGGAATACAAATCAAGCCTTTTATCTAAGTTACCAAAATTGTCCTCTTCAATAACTGGGAAAAGTGAAGTATCATTTACAAATTGCAGCTCAACAAGTATGTCCTTATTTGGAAGTTAAAATCCCTTAACAGGATGTTCCAAGGAGCTCTCCCTCAAAATACAATGAATAACCACAGCTGAAGTAACAAACTAGACATGTGCAAGTGGACAGCCTTCTCTGATGAATCTCTGAAACATAAAGGGATTTAGAAAGTGCACCATTTATGCTTACTTGTGTAGTACCATCAACAAATGAAACCTGAACACGCCTGCATAATTTTTCACCACTCCCAAGAGCCCTTATCATCATCATTACAAAACCTCATTCAATTCTGTCATATGCATTATCAAAATCAATGAGAGCCATACACCAATGTCTTGCTTAGATTCCTTGCCCAATGCATGCCTCACCAATGTGAAATCAAGTTTTCTAAAATAAATTGTCTCTTCACAAAACCAGTTTGAGAGGGAAGGACAATAAAGGACAATATTTTCTTCAGTCTTAAGGCAAGAACTTTAGCAAAAGATATTTATGAAACATTAACTAGAGTTATTGATCTCTACATTTTTTTTATCTTGAGTTACATCACCATCCTTAGGCAGCAGTTTGATGACCCCTCTATTAACGTTTGATCCCAGAGAGCCAGCAGAAGTAGCCTCATTATAAATCCAGAAATTCTTAAAAGAATATGGCTGATCCAATTGATATTATTTTTATAGAACTCAGCTGGGAGATCATCATTGCGTGGAGTTTTTTAATTCTTCAAGGACTTGATAACTGTGTTTATCTCCTCAAATAGAGATGTTTTTGTCAAGGCTGTATGTCTGTCCCTGTCCAATCTGCAAGGATCAATCCTTGAAACACCACTTCTAGTATGGTGATAGTCACTCCCATGTTTCTCTGATGGGAAAAGCTTACAATTAAAATCCTGAAAAGCTGACCTGATTTGTGTCTCATCTTTTACCAGCATACCATCCACCTCAATGGCCTCTATCTTTTCCTTCATGTGTTTCAGGAGCTTGAAAAAATAATTTGGTCCTTTATCACCAATTTTTAACCAAGTTAGTCTAGATCCATGTTTGGCTTCCCTACCTTTATAGTTCAAGTCATATCTTAATTGATGCTTGGCATCCATGACCCTTTTTTGAAACCATACATCATTTGGAAAGATTTTAAACTGCTTCCCAATATGGATTAGATTCATTTGAATCCACCTATCATTCTAAGCTCTCAATTTAGCCTTATTTCTCCCATATGGTCTTAAAAAAAGTGTAGCCTCTACAACTCTATCCCAATTATCAATTTTAGAGCATGAACCCCCAAAGGATGCAGAGAGACTACATATATTGCTAATACCATTAACATAGGCCTGATCCTGCGGGTGCGAAACATTTATTTTGAGCGAACCTTTAAAGTCTCACTTAAGCCTAGGAGCTTTGGATTGAAAAAACACCATTTCGATGGGGGTGATCAAATAAGGAATAAGGGAGGACCTGAGCCACATTATTGTTATCTGCAAAAGAGATACCAAACAAACTTTTATCCGCATAGATCCTGTGTAACCTGGACAAAAGTTTTGAAAATTACTAGTATACCAAACTTCCTTGCTATCAGACTTGCATCCAAAGAGGGGATCAACTACATTTCTTTTTCTCTGAAATTTGGAACAAATAAATAACTCATTACCCTTTGGATAAACTTACACTGACCCAACTTGTCATCATTATTTATCATATCAATATCTCCACCAATGATCTAGGGGCAGTCTGGAAAATGGGAAGCAAGTCAGTTCCACATGTCAGTTATGACCTTGAAATCATTTGTAACATACACTGAACATATTCTAAGTTTGCCCATCTTTATGCACAAAAACAGTTGATCCACCCCTTCCTTTATAGTGATTAATTAAAAAGAATCTGGCCCCAGGTCGAATATGTTTTACAAGCACATTCTAAACCAAAACCCACTCATTTAACCTCCTGAAGCAATAAGAAATCTAACCCCTGCTTAGACTTGTAGAAGTTTCTAACCACAGATCTCCTGTCATTTGCTTCCAAGACTCTCACATTTCAACTGGCAATCTTCATTGAAAGTAAGATTTGGACTGTTGCTCAGAAGAGAGGAGATATGTTTAATGTAGGCTTCATCTTGTTCTCAAGTGTAAAATACTGGGTCTCCAATTAGTCAATATAGTCAGCACGTGCCATTTAACTTTCCTGTTACAGTTATTAGATTGGTCATAGCTGTACTTTTGTTCAAAGATGTTGATTTTTTGAAGGTAATTTTAATTCCAAATTAGTACTAGACATATCAGTATTCAGTTTTTGATTCTCCATGAGATCTTTATTTTCCTTGACATTTTCACTGTTATCTTTTTTAAACCCTTGGGTAGTTTTTCCTTAAGTGGGCCATCCTTACATAGAAAATAGGTGTTAAGGCCTTCACGCTCCTTAATTTGACAGAGCCTCAATACCATGAATATCAAATGAACAAGCTGTGGGGACACATGCTAAGAATTTTAGTGAAATCAGAATTCTTGCATTCATGTGTGGAAGAAAATGCCTTGTATGTTCAATTTTTATTGTTTCTCCCAGGGGTTTCAAAACCTGTGGGAGTAAAAACCACATACTCAGGACATTACACAGTTCAATCCATTGGGGTGAGGATTGTAGAACAACTTTAGGGCTTAGGATTGGGTCCCATTGCAAAACTCTAAAAATAGAGTGTAACATTCCTAAAGCTTTTATTTAAAATCTTTTTTTGCATATTACCATTCTTGAAGTAAACCAAAAAAAAAAACCTTTTTGTAATATGTGGCAAAAGGAAACATACAGACCCAATTTCTTATCCCGGACAGAACCCAACCAATCATCAATTTTTTTTGAGATGGTAGAGTATCTTGGTTACCAAACAAAGAAAATACCCACTTTTTCAGCCTTCGTTCTTCACTTTCAATGATTGATTTCATTGCTTCATTGGGATTTATTGAAAGGATAAACGAATGCTCACCTTCTTGGCCTTCTGCTTTGGTCTGTGCTTGAATGACCCTTTCATCTTTCTCCACTGCTTCAGAACCTGCACTGATGGGTATTTCCACCTTTTCATCACCTGTGAGGACATGTTTGAAGGATATTTTTAAACCCTGTGTTTTCCTTTCCTACATTTGCCATGGGAGCCATCAAGTCAACCTCACCTCCCAGCAGCTAGCAGGAGGCTTGTACCACTGCTAATGTACTTTTCCAAAAAGAGGGAGTTGATAAGCTGTCCTCAGGGAAAGAGAAAAAGGGACCATCAAAAGACTCCAAAAGAATGCAAAAAAATTCAAATAAACACACCCATAACAGAAATGACAGAACAAACGCCACAACTTGCACAAGGACAACCAAGGGAACTAAGACCACCACAAAGCAGCAAGGCAGGCAACAATGGAGGATAACTTTTTGTCTTCCTCACCAGAGCCCTTCTTGCTGCTCTTCTCTCTCTTGAAAGAAAATTTGTTCTCTGGCTAGAGGGCTTTTTCCCACAACACATTTTGTATTTATATGTTTCCTGTTCTGTACCTTTGGATCATTTTGGTTATTTATGGTTCTTTGATTTAGGAGCTTTTAGGCAGCTGTTGAATGTTGGTTTTTGCAAAGGGAATTGCACTATCATGGCCATTGACATGCTTTTTACCCCTTGTGATAGATGCATCAATTAGGATTTGTGGACCCTGAGGACCTGAATATTACATCTGGAAAGAGGAAATATAGCAGTACTGCTGGTTATGCAGGAAGCAAACTTGCAGAGGTAAGAAATTGATGCATTGAAGATTTGCAAATTTCATTCTTATGGATGCATTCACTTATTAGGGCATTGGGACTTCTAAAATGCTTCTATTATTCGTTTTCATTATTAAGGCGTATCTTTTAAAGTTTAAACTTCATTGTTAGCTACAACTTAATTTTAAATATGGTGTGATGCCCTTCTTTCAGATTATGTTTAGCAGTGTGCTACAGAGAAAGTTACCTTCTGAAGCTGGTGTTAATGTAATATGTGTTTCTCCCGGAGTAGTTATGACAAATGTAGTAAGTATCTTCTGGAATATTACACAATTTTTTGTTTAGAGAACGTCAAATTTTATGAATGTTTTCCCTAATTGGTATTGCTGCTTTGCAGGCACGAGATTTACCATCAATAATTCAGACTGGTTATCACCTGATTCCATATTTTCTTTTTAGTGCTCAAGAAGGTTAGCTGCCTTAATTATGGAAGATGTATTGGAGAATCATTTTTAAGGCTCTTCCTGTTGATGAGGAAGACAGTAAGCATTTGTGGCTAAAACTAATTGGCAAATGGAGACTGTGAATTGCATAAAGTACTTTTAGGACTAAAGTCTAACTATTTAATATAGATAGATACCTGTAAACAGAGGAAGAACACTCTGGTCATAATTCTTTTCATCAGTGGTTACCTTTCTCTGGTTTCATCAAATTACATTTCCTGCTTGTTAAGCGTGCTGTGTTTTTCTGGGCTTTTTTTGCAGGTGCAAGAAGTGCACTGTTTGCTGCAACTGATCCTCAGGTTCCAGAATTTTGCAGTGCTTTAAGGGCTGATAATTGGCCGGTTTGTCCATATTTTTCAGGTGAGTGTCGTCCTGCAAATGCTTCAGCAGAAGCACACAATACGGATACTGCTTCAAAGACTTGGGATAAGACTTTGGAGCTCATTGGTGTTCCTGCAGACATTGTTGAGAAGCTAATTGAATGTGAGCAGGTTCCAAGTGAAAATGGGCATTCTAATATAACGGAAGTGGACTGTTGGTGAGAAGAGAGGAGATATGTTTAATGTAGGCTTCATCTTGTTCTCAAGTGTAAAATACTGGGTCTCCAATTAGTCAATATAGTCAGCATTTGCCATTTAACTTTCCTGATACAGTTATTAGACTGGTCATAGCTGTACTTTTGTTCAAAGATATTGATTTTATGAGGCCATTATCATATTTGCCCAAAGCAGGTCCTTGGAAATAGGGATGATAATCTTCAAAGAAAAGTATTCAAATTTGACTGTTAAAATGGAAAGGCACAGCTCTGTCAGAAATGTTTTTCAAGTACTAACTAAGCATAATTGGAGATTTCTGATCGCAGTTACTTGATGTTGAATTGGAGATTCACTATGGTACTAGTATATTTTCCACAGCAAAAGCGCCTTGATTGAGAAATAAGTTATAATGATTACTTGTTACTGTATTTTCATGTTAAGTATATTCAATTAACATTCAATAATGAATGCCCATTTGCACATATGATTGAGCTGATCAAATAATTGGTCAGTCTGGCGTGGAACTAGGTTTAATTGAGCCCTAGGAACTAAGTTGCATTAAATTAGTGTATATGGGGGCTTGATTAACCCCAGTCAAGAATCTAATCGAACCAACCAAGTAGTTGTTCCAGGCACATATTTGAATTAAATTGAGCCCTAGGAATGTATTTACTTAGCACACGGTGGGGCTTAATTACCCCCAATTTTTCACCTAATTGAGCCATTCAGGGGCAAAGGTGGGGCTAATTGATCACAGAGAATTCAATTGGATTGACTATCCCCAATCGAACACTATGACCCACTCATGTAATTCTTGAACATATATAATTGGGTTCATAATTAGGGCCAATCTCATTCCTCAAACATGAATACAACCAATAACAGAAGGTGGGGTTCAATTGGCTTAAATTGAGAGCTATCTTCAACTTATACAGCAATTGGCTAGTTTAGGATAATTGATTCTTCTGAACTAGATATCTTCCCATCTCCCGTTATATCCAATGGCTGTCATGTTTACACTTGTAATTTCATTTGGGTGAGTTTAGAGCTCGTATTTTATTCACCAATCAATTTAGAATGCCATTAAAACTTTCAACTTAAATATTTATTTGTCAATAATAGATATTGAGCAAGGAAGTTACATCCTAGGAACATCCTTAGGTTTAATACTATATCCCTGAAAAAGACTTCAAGTATTAACAGATTGGTTGAAAATAATCTATTTGCTAAATGATAATATTGGAGCTGTGATAACACTAACATAAGATTCAAAATGACCTTAATGTCTTATATTTACCAAAATAAGTGTAACTTCTAAGTTTACAAAATGCAAAGTTATAACATATTTTCAGTAAATGCATATCAGATATTGTAGGATTGCAACAGCCTCAAAATCTAATGAAATTTGATATAATTAATGACAACTTATAGTCGAAACTTAGATTTGAAATTTAACATAATCACGGGTAGGCCCAATTAAATTTAGATTTGAAGTTAGAATTATCAATGACCTAATGCTAGGGATTAGGATAGGTTACTGTCAAGTCCTACATTAACCTAATGACATTGATGTATGATAGATTATAGGGCAATGCAAGGATTGATTTCAGTCTTTCCTAAACATGACAATGTTTTGTCAAAAAAGTGTCTTTTTGACTTTAATTTTGACAAATAAAATGGTACTTTGGGTCCAAATGTTGTAGTGTTGGTTCTGCTTTAAACCTTTGGGGTTTTCACATGTCATATCATATGTTGGCATTCAATTTCTATTTATGGTGGCGACACTTTCTTTTCTATTTTATGGTGAATTGTGCCATTCTAAATATTGATTTCTAGAGACAAAGTGAGCATGGAAAAGTAGCATATAATTATTTTGATTTTTTTTTTTTTTTTTTTATAGGAGAAAGATGAGGTTTGACTTGTTCAACCTTCTATATTTTTCCATATCACTTGTGCGGGATAATCTAGAGGTTGCCACATTAATTTTATCTTTAATCTTGCTCCAAAGGTGGACTAAGGCTATTAATATGGCTCTTGCCCTACTATCAACAATTGGCATTCAAGAGAGCTTACAAGTTCATTCTCAAAGTCTACAATGGGGTAACAATTTTGATACCTTGATGAATGTTTCTCTTTCAATGGATGTTGTAAATTTTGTTTACCAATGTTGATAGCATATTATGTTGGTTGTATCCATTTAAAGAACCTTTTGACCACCTAAATTCGAATACACTTGGGAGCCCCATGACATTAAGCTCAATGAAGTTCATAATCTTGTCGAGGGAATCTTTTGGTTTTATTTCAAGGATCCTCAACAAGTCTGAGTAAAGCATCCAAGTCTCCTAGTTTTCTCTTTAGGATTTTTGGGAGTAGATCATCAAGACTCTTTGGCCCTTTGTATGTCAAGATCCAAAAAGGTATCATCTAGCATATCCTATAAGTGAGTTTTTATTGAGGTTGGCCTAAGCATTGACTTCAAAAAATTTATGGAGATTCATGTAGGTTCCCTACATCTTACATAGCATGTGACTTACATTAATCTCCCAAATAATTGCTTCATATATTAGTCCTCTAATTATTATATCAGGGATTGTCCTCTTATGCCACACATATCTTTGAAGCCTTCAATTGGCATGCCAACTCTTTAGACTAAAGATGAGGGACAAAATTTTGTGAGAGAGAAAAACCTTTTACCACAAAACCTATTAAGTTTAGTGAACTAAATTTAGCGATCAAAACCCATCAATATGTGCATAAAAATGGCCTAGTACTTCATGCTAAAGAGTTGGGTCCTAGCCAAAATACTCGTTTTAAATTAAATTTGTTTGTTGGGAATTTTGTTGCACACAATCAACCATTTAAATGTTCTTGAAGCTTATCAATTAGTGATGATGGCTCATAAAAGGGAGATTATGGGAGTAGACATCACTTTGACTAGCTTGACGATTATATATTGTAAAACCAATGGTCACTTTTGGATAATAAGTTTTGTAATTTTAAAGGATGAGGATGGCCAACCAAGGCTCTCCTTGGAGGATCCTCCATGTGAACATCTTATGGAGGGTGTGTGAACTTATATAAACTTCTTGCAATTATTCTCTTTGGTCTGCATGTTAGAGGCTTTGACCATTTGTTATTTGTTTATAGGAAGTTGAAGTCATTGCTTTTTACTTCAAAGATCCTTGTGAATAATTTGGCCTCTCATCACACTTCATCACCTTCCATGGAGATGAACATGATAGTGTGTGCATTTTTCTTTCCCGACATTTAAGTTTCTTCATTATTTCTTTAGGGGAAGAGCCCAATTATTGTTCTATTTTGGTTACACTAAACAATAATAGTTGAGTTGTTGGCATTATCAATGCTTATGTACCTAATGTTAGGATTAGAGAACTAGGTGTTGTTCTACACTTTGTACAATCTTAGTTTTAGGAGCAATCATTTAATTTATAATATTATATATAATGTGCATACATGAAAAATGGTGCTTCACTTGGATGGTATCTTGAGATTCCATTGTTGGCACTCTTTGCCATGTGTCATTGGTCTTATGACAATTGTAAGAAATCATTGAATAGAGGGTTACTAGGTGGGCTATGACTAGCATTTTTTATCAACTCTCTATTATAACTATGTAAGAGGTGTGAGTGTAATTATTGTTTCATGTTGGAGCATTAAATTGGGACCTCTTGGTCATATGGGTTTAATTAGAGAATCAAGAGTTACATTCTAATTGTGGAAGTGGAGTGCATGGTTTGAGCTTTAGATCGCCTTGACTTTTTTTTTGGCTTATGTTTTTGAGCCCATGTTTTGGAAAACCATTCTTGGATTCTTGGGGTTGCCTATTCTATAAATAGGGCTTAGGATGGGGATTTATGCCATGTTTTATGTAGAATTATGTCGTTAGAATACCTCCAAATTTAAAGCACAGATCTCTTGTGAAGCATGGGGATTGCCATCATATTTATAACTATTGGTTGTTGATTTATACATTAGATTCAATGCTTTGGAGGTTGATTTTTTCCTTTATGAGGGTTTTTCTTGGGTGCATATAGTGCTATTTTGTGTTTTAACTATTGCATTATATTCTTCCTCCATTTTCTTTTCTATTGTTTTGTCTAAGCGTTGTTATTATGTCAAAATTTTGTTAAAATTTCATTAGATAAAAAAACTTGTAATATTCTCCTTGTTAGGTTAAATATGTGATTACAAAGTGAATCATGCAATATGAATATTAGCAATAAAATGTTTAAATATGATTAAACATGTGATTAATCCATAAAATATATCAATGAAACATGAAGAAGCATATATCAAATCAACAAACCATATGAATGTTAGATCTACACAGAGAAACCTGTGTTAAAAACTCCACCGCCAAAGAGACCCAAGATTGTATTAATCTTAATAATTGAGTACAATACAATCCATATATTGATTTGATTGGTAGTAATATGACATAATAATGTTGGAGTCGATAGTAAACTCCATAGCTCTTAAAAATCATTTGCAACCAAAACTCCTATCACATGTAGAGAGAAAAAGCAATGATTATGCTATGCAACCATGAGAGAAGATTTGATCCAGAAAAGCATGATGGCTTATGTACTTATCAATCTGAATGAACTTGGATGAATACAATATACAATAATGAATGCTCATAAAGTCAAAAAGCAAAACTTAGATGAAACCCTAGGTGAGGATTAAGTTATGACAAGTGTCCTCATCCTATGCTATGAGACATGACCTAAATATAGCTCAATCTGATAGTAACAACATTCAAAAGTTTAGTTTAAGTGAATAAAGTAAAAGTGACCTAATACTTAATTAATTATTAAGTGATTTCTTAATTACTCTGACAAACCCCTTAAAATCAACTTAGGGAGAAGTTAAAAACCTAATGATGAATTCAATGATGGATGCATGGATGGGTCTTGACTATAAGGCTTGATGAGGTACCCATGTACAAACAAATGAATCTCTTATAATAGGAGAAAAAGAGAAAACCACATATGAAAAAATTCTCTCCAAAAGAGAAATAAATAAATGCACCAGTGAATGAAGGATAGAAGGAGGACTCAATATGACCCCCCAAGGATTGATTTTATCACATAAGTACAATGAATATCCCTTGATAGGAGAAAGAAAATGAAGATATGAATCCCCCCATAAAGAAAGAGCTCTTGTGCCAATGATGGAAGTCTGAAGACAAAACACGATCCACTACTTGCAAACAATATTTCTCCCCTTAGGAAGAAACAAATCCATTGGTGATTGGAGAAGCCATTCCCATAAGCTGGATGAATAGGGAATCCAAATCCAAATGATGTGTGCCTTTGAAAATTGCTCAAATGTCCACATGTTAGAATGATATGATGTCAATCTAGAATCTTGTGAAGACTGGTGTAGAACAAGCTCTAAAGATTGTAATGATGGTGAGCTAATAGTGATGATGTGGCTATCATTAAATAGGAGATGAATTTCCTCAAAATAATCCTTCAATTCTGTAATTTGAGACTCCATAAACAAGGATGATATGTCTACAAGATAGGAATCCTAAGTAGCTATGTTTGGAAGATGAATGTTTTGTTGCACTGAACCAATAGGGTCATAGGATGTGGCAATGCCAAAATAATCAAGAACAATAGAATATGGAGATTAGGTCTTCATATGAAGAGTGGGAACATGAAGACAAGTCTCTAAACCATCGAAACATGCAAGACTTGTATATACTCAAGCTCTTCTAAAGTATCACCATCAAAGGGTATACAATTTACATTTAGAAGGGGAATGAGACAATCTACAATAGGATCCTTTGGGAATGGAGATATGAGGGTCTCCATGGATATCCCACAGTCGAGTCCAAAGTGTGTGGGGAAAACAATGTCTGATACAACACACATAGTGTCATGATCAACACTAGAAAAAATCACTCCAACATGATCACTGATAATACCCCATACTAATCTAATCATTGGTATGTTTGGTGTAGGTATGAGTCCTATAATAAATAACATGTAAAAGAACTTTACAAACCTTTATTTTATTCCTCCATTGTACATGAAAGTTGGAAACAAGAAACAACCAAGTGGTATCCAAAAAACTAAGTTAAAACCATGAGCCAGTAGCAAAAATCCATTGCAAAAACTTTGGAATAGAAAGTAACTCCTTTACATGTTTTACATGTTTCTTACACATTATAAATTCTATCATAACCATCGTATCAACTAATTCCCCAAATCCAGGTGTTTCATGAGGGTAATCAATTCCTTGTCATAAAACCTAAGGAAAATTCTCTATAATTCTCAATTTGACATTTTCCATATAATATCTAGATATTCAATGCCTTCTTATACAATAATCAAAGTATCTTAGAGAATAAATAATAAATATATAATGTCCCCACTCTCACATGGTTGTCCCATTTGGTCCACTCCATGATGTTTGAAGACCATACACTATTTATTGTCAACATAACTTAGTTCATAATTGATTAAGACCCAAAATTTGCAAGGTGAATGATACAATTAATACTAACATTCTTTTACTTGACAAATTTAAATTGCAAAGACATATCAAGAAACTAAAATGAATGAATTAGGTGCTAGAAGAGGTAAGATTCATAGGCCCTTTGCACTAACTTAACAATGCTCACTGGCTTGGTGAGAGAATATGCAACATTATCCAAATTGTCAACTTTTTATATCATGACTATCATCCTCAACTATCTCATAAAAAAAGTAATACTTAACATCAATATGCTTAGTATGAACATGGTACATAAAATTTTTTATTAAATACATAGGGCTCTGACTATCTCAACCAATCCTAACCCTTTTTGCACTCAAGGTCACTACTTCAACAAAATATCTATAATCATGCAGTGCTTCCTTATAGGTAATAGTAGAAATATACTCCTCTTTTATAGTGAATATTGTAACTATGGGTTTCCTTTATTGATCTAGCTAACTGCACTACTAAATAGAGTGAGTACATAATCACTCATCGACTTGTTTCTCTCCAAATATCTAGCCCAATCTGAATCAACAAAGTCTTGTATATCAAGTGTAAGATTCAACGATAATCCAAATACAAGCCTAGATCTAGGTGAATGGAAAAAATACAAAAGTTACATGCCTTAGTGGGAATTCGGGGGCAGTGCTCCCGAAAGCCACATTTTATATATTTAATTATTATAAATCTAGATCGTTCATCAATAGGTCACACATCTAACAATGGAGATTATGTTGGCTTTGCTTGCCCTAGAAGAAAATCCAATTTTATGAGGGCATTGTATTATGACTATGTATTGCATTGTTGTATTGTGTGAGAGTCTGATAGCTATTGAGTTGCCTCCAAATATCTAGTTGGAGATACTCCCTTGCTCTACAAGTATATTGTAATATTATTGATTTCTGAATAATATATTGGGTGGCTTTTGGAGTGTGGGTTTTTTTTCTCCCAAAAGGGTTTTCCCCACGTAAATCATTATGTTGTGGTATGCATGATATTCATGTCTATTTCTATTTAGTTTCTATAACTATTGAAAAATATAAGTTTTTTCATAATCCTCCTCTCAATATTAGTGGAGGAAGTTGTCCCCCCACCTTAGCTTCCTTACAAGTGGTATCAAAGCTTTGATTACCTTTGGTTTCATTTGTGGATTGCTTATTTTTTTGAACTAATCCAATTTTGAGTGGGAGCTTTGTAGAAGATACCATGTGATCTTGTTGTAGGAATATTTAGATAAAAAATTTACCAGGGAGAATAAAGGTAGAGAAATTTTATGGTAATAATTTTGAGATGTGGAAGCTAAAAAATGGAGGATCTGTTAATAGATCAATATCTATGGGATGCTGTTGATGATAATGTGTCAAGGGCTATAAATACTACTTTGGTTGATCAATATGATGTTATAGACCATGAAGCCAAAGGCCTAATTAGATTGTGCTTGGAAGATTATTTTAATCAATGTACATGAAGAGACCTCTGCAAAGAAATTGTCAAAGAAACTTGGTGAGATATATCAAACCAAATCTTTAGTGAACAAGATTTTCTTGAGGAAGAAATTGTATTCCTTGAGAATGGAAGAGGATGGATGAATTGCAAACCAATTGGAAATGGGTAAAAACACAAATTTGTGTCACACTTTTAGCCAACTTATCAGCACAATTGAATTTAAGTATTTCTAACTAAAAATTAATTTTGGTCAAACATATGATCTAGTAAGTTTCATTCTAGCTAAGTTAGATACTTCCACAACTTTTTCAACTAAAAATGTTGGCTAAAAATATATGGAGCAACACTTTGAGTCCAATTTACCAAAAAAAAAAAATATTTGAAAAACTTGAAGTTTCAATAACTCCTACTAATGCAAATAACATTTGAAAAAATATATAAAAATACCCTTTTGTAGATCCATAAGTGTAGTTTAAAAAAATATATTTATATATATATATTACTAAAAGTAGGTTATTAACACAAAATATTAGGTTGATTACCATGCCAAGGAAAAATACTAAAACTTACTAAAAAAAATGACGCACTAGATAAAAGAATCTATTTCAAGATGGTATAGTTTTTTCTATTCTAGATAAATATTTAATATGAAAGTTGACGTCCAATGGAAACGATTGTTCTTTGATTCACACACATTTTAATATTTATTTAAAAATATATATATATTTATCAAAATTAGAAAAAAATATATCCATGCACTAAAGTTTCAAGTTATAAATACACAAAAAATTTAAAAGAAAAAAAATACTATAAAAATTTTGACGTCTCATGCAACTTCATTTTATCAGCAACTAAATTATAGTGTTAATTTATTAAAAACTAGTTTAAAATAATTTTTTAATTTTTTTAAAAAATACAAACATAAAATATACTAAAAAATACATATTTTACTAGTTTACATCATTTGAAAATTCAAAACATATATGCCACTTTTTACTGATTCAAGTTTAAAAGTTGGATTAGTGTTGATTGTTTCCTTTATAAAGTGTGACACAACTTTGTGATTTTACCCAAATATTCAATATGTTGGTGGCTTAGTTGACATCAGTTGGTGTAAAAATGGATGAGGAAGAGAGATGTCGGGTCTTTCTTTGTTCTTTTCCTGATTCATGGGATTTTCTTGTTATGGCTATTAGGAGCACTTTTGTTGTCTTGAAAGTTGAAGATGTTGTGGGTTTTTTTCTTTATGAAGATATGTGGTGGAAGGTATATATTAGTGCAAAGGAGACACTAAACGTTCATGGAAGACCCAATAAATAAGGCAAGAAGAATGAGAAGTGTGATATATCCAAGTCCATGGGGAGATCCAAATATCTTAGAAATTCCAAAGCAATTTGTTGGAACTACAATAATCTTGAACACTTTTATAAGGAGTTCAAAGAAGAAAATAAGAGATTTGATTTTGATTTTGAATTCAAGAAGGAAGATGGTGATGCGTTCATTCCAGTTCTAGTCACTCATGTAGGTAATGATGCATGGTTAATTGACTCAAGTGTATCTTTCCATATTACCTCTAATAGAGATTGGTTTTTTGAATATGAATATTTTGATGGATGTAATGTGTACTTGGGTGATGATTCTCATCAAAATATTGTTTTCTGTGGTAAATCTAGAATCAGGTTTCCTGATGGTAGAATAAAAATGATTAATGGTGTGTTGCATATCCCTAGATTAGCATGAAATTTATTATCTGTGAGAAAACTAATAGATGTGAGTGTGTGTGTAGTATTTTTGATATAGGATGCAAGATGGTTATACATTCTATGGTGATCGTTAGAGGTGTCAAATTTAACACATTGTATAAGCTTGATGCATACACTATTGAGTGCAATAGTACTTCTATGAAAAAACAATTATTTGGCTACTTTGTTGGAAAGGTGAAGGTTTCATCTTAAATAGATGGTCATGGATTTTGGGTACACAAGGGTACTCTTTCTTTTGAATGAAAATTACCTATAAAAATACTATTATGACACCAAAAATTTGGCCACATTGGAGAAAAGGGTCTAAGGACCTTGAAAAATAAAAACCTTATTGAAGGGTTGAATGATTACAATCTTGATTTTGATTCTTGTGAGCATTGCATTTATTATAAACAAAACCATGTTCAATATTATTCAAGTTCTCATAAATCTTGTGGTGTATTGGATATTATTCATTTTTATATGTTTGGTCATGTCGATGTTCCTTCCATTGAAAAATACACATTATGTTTCATTTATTGATGATTAAAGCAGAAGGGCATGAGTATATTTTATGAAGAGTAAATATGAAGTTTTTAGTCAATTTAAGAATTTAAAACAATGGTTGAGTTGCAAAATGAAAATAAAATAAAATGTTTGAGGATTGATAATGGTGGTGAATTTTTATCTAATGATTTTTATATATTGTATATAGATTGTAGAATTTAAAGATAAAAGACAACTCCATATTCTTCACAAAAAAATAGAGTTGTAGAACAAATGAACAAGACATTGATGGAGAAGGCCAGGAGTATGTTGAGTGGTGTTGGTCTAGAATAAAGGTTTTGGGATGAAGTTGTTACCACTTCTTGTGACCTGATTAAGAAGTCTCCTATATTAGCTCTTGTTGACAAAACACCTATGGTGGCATGTCAGGTCACAAGCCTTCACTTAGACATCTTATTGTTTTTGGTTGCGAGGCATATGCACATATGCAAAAGGAGAAACAAACAAATTTGGAGAACAAGGCTATGAAATGTGTCTTCATTAGATATAGTTATGGTGTGAAAGAATACAAGCTTTGGGATCCTATTCCATAAAAGGTAATATATAGTAGAAGTGTTATTTTTAGAGAAACTAAGCCTTCTTCTGTTACATTGCAGCCAAAATAAAGTGAATAGAAGGATGTGATTCAATTTCATTCTACACATAAGAAGGTTGAATCGAGACCCCTAGATAGAAAAAAAGTTGACAAGAGATTGTCTAGCTCTAGATCTTCATAAGAGGAGAAACCTCCAACTCAGCTTGTTCGAAGGTCTACAAGGCATAAAAATCCATCTAAAAGGTATTCACTTGATGATTGAAGATGCATTTTTTCTTTGAATACTAACATGATGAACCCAAATCTATAGAAGAGTCATTAGGAATGAATGATGCAGAACCCTGGAAGACTTCCATGGATGAAAAAATGATAGCTTTGAAAAAAAATGATACATTGGATCTAGTACCATTACTTGAATGACGAAAATCTATTGGTTACAAACGAGTGTTCAATAAAAATATTGGTTCAAATGGAGGTATTGAGAAGAAAAAATAATGGTTGGTTACAAAATGTTACTCTTAGGTTGAGGGTGTTTATTATGGTGAGATATTTTCTCCTATTGCAAAAATAGCATCCATTAGATTCTTGCTTTTTATTGTTGCTACTTATGGTCTAGAGGTTGAGCAAATGGATGTGAAAACGAATTTCATTCATGGTGATTTGGAGGAGGATATTTATATGGAACAACTAGAGCACTATGCGGTGAAAGTTAAAAGTAATTTGGTTTGAAAAATTGAATAAATATTTGTATGGCCTCAAATAAAGTCCTAGATGTGGTACCTGAAATTTGATATATATGTGTTGAGTTTGAGATTTGAGCATTCTAAATTAGGTCATTGTGTTTATTTTAAATTTGATGGTGATTTTTTTCTATTTATTGCATTATATATTGATATGATATTTATTGGTAAAGGGAAAGGAATTATTTCAAAACTAAAGTTTCAACTTGTAGCTAAATTTGAAATGCAAGATCTTGGTGCAACTAAACACATTCTTGGGATGTAAATTAAAAAAGAGAGTGAACACAAATCTATGGCTTGGCCAGAATAAGTATGTCAATTTATTTTTATATAGGTTTAACATGTAGTATTCTATCTCATTGTGTGTTCTTTTTATAATTGGAACATTTATCTATTTTAGATTATCTAACATCCCCATTGAAAATGGAAGACATGAGTAGAGTGTCTTACCAAAGTGAAGTTGGAAGTTTGATGTATGCTATGGTTTGCACTAGACCAGACATTTCCCAAGCAGTGGGAGTTCTAAATCCAAATATATTTCTAGTCTTGGTAAAGTTCATTGGGACATGTAGTTAAAAGAGTCTTCAAATATTTGCATGGTACCTCAGAGTATTCCTTGTGCTATCATGGTAGTTTGATAGGAGACAAAATTTATCTTGATATTCATGGTTATGTGGATTTAAATGTTAGAATCCAAGATCACCTGCATGCAATCACCTATTACATGCAAAAGACATGAAGAACCAAAAATGATGTTCTGTAAACCTCTGAGTAAAAATGCATTAAGAGAATTGATTATTACAAAGTGATCAATCCTTATGAAGGAGATCAAGAAACCCTAAAAAGGGAAACCTTAAATGAAACCCTAGTGTGCACACTTAATAATTAATAATTAATTAATTATTAATGTGCCTAAGTTTAGATTAAGTAATAAAGAGGAATAAGTGACTTAATTAATTAATCAATGCGATATAATTAATTAAGTATAATAACTTATTACTCTAACACCCCCCCTTAAGATGAACTTAGGAAGAAGCTAAAACACTAGAATAAGATGCATGAAAGCAAAGATGGGTCCCGACAACTAGGCCTGATCAGGTACCCATTTACAAATGCAAGAATGAGTAAGAGAAGGAAAAACCCAGTGGGACAAAACCCCCCTTAGAATGAGATAACATGCTGCAAAGAAGCACTGGAAGAACTCTGTAGAGTAACACTGGAACTTGATATAGGCAAGCAAGGAAATATTCTTCTGTATACTACTGAAACCGGATGAGAGTCACTAATTGATTCAAGGAATCATGATAAAGCAACAGAAGACCCGATGCCACGGAACACTCGAAAACTCCAAACGAGAAAAACTCTGGAATCTATGAAGTAGCAAGAAATTATTGAATGATGTATTACTGAAAATGAAGTGCAAAGATGCAAGATGCACTCTCCCAACTGCCAAAACATCCAAGTAATCGCTAAACAACCCATCGGGCCAAATATGGACTAACTGATAAACCTGGGATAGATACAGAAAAAATGCATGGACAGCAACATAGAGCTCCTTAATACCTTTCCAATGCTTCAAACAAGGTGAAAAACGGAGATCGTGGCAAAAAGTTATGAGCTCAGAAGCATAAAAAGTACATCTGACTTAAAACAGAAATAAATGTAGGAAAATAGTAAAATACTGAAAAATAAACAACACTACTGGAAAGTGCTCGGAACCAGCTTTCCGGCGATATCTCGTT